>JAVTVY010047756.1:0-24004 GCA_036873755.1 Hanleya hanleyi | reverse complement strand
AGTTTTCAATGATGCCGGCAAGACATCATGATGTTCCAAAAATATGAAATCCGTTTCGCTGATCAGTATTCGTATTCGCTGTAAAGTCGTCATCTAGAGAATGATGTATCTCAGTCACACTTCGTTTGTGTCTGTTCATATGAGCACCATGAGGATCTTGATGCACACGGGCTCATACGGCACCTAGCCTCGAGTTAAGCGGAATTAGACACAAGTTACGAAAATTTGAGTGGATGCGCTTGGTGGTATAGCCCTGTATTATAAGTTTCTGCAACAATGTTTTGTGACGTTGATTAAACTCGTCACATTCAACACAGGATCTAGCAAATGCTACTATAGGCGAGATATGTACACGCCATATGCAGGTTCCACTGGAATATTACTGTCCAAAAAGGGATAGTTTACGATGTCGAAATTTTAATCATCTCTTTTGTCATACAGTTGTGACGAGAGAGAAAACCCGCTTCATTTTTATAGAGATATAGGTCTAAATATGATGTGCATGTAGGGCTATCTGTAGTTTCCTTCAAATCCAGTGAAGGTGGATATATATCTTTCACTGCGTCATTTATATAGCGTTTGGCGAATGAGAAGGAACGGGCTTTGAATGGATCGGTTTTTGAAAGCGCCTGCATATAGTCATATTCATAAGAGAACAGATATACAGGTCAGCCAACAGAGGTGCACAATTACTACCCATTGGAATACATATATGCTGTTGATATATTGTGTTGCCAAATTTCACATAGATATTGGACAAAGATCAGGTGACGATTTCGGCTGGATGTACGACCCAAAATAATAAACACTTCACGAAAGAAGATGTCAAAACTATTTACCTGTTTATAGTTAGACCAAATTTCTTCAGTGAACCGGTCGGATCTTTGAGGTTAGTTTACGTTTAGCTATATCATTGATGATCTTTTACATAACTCGCCTTGAATTTGGAAGCTGCACGTGATTTGTAGTCCTTTGTACTTTGCATTCTTGGCTTTCAACCATCAACATCTAGTTTTGAATCACAAGTTCAAACATCTGACATTGTAGAGTATGTGCGAGTCGTATTTTTGTGGTTTTAAAAGATAGGCTAGGACATTAACTGGCATTTGTCGTAAGTGTGCTGCCTCGGCGAAGTGGAAGTATAGCATTTTTGGACGAACTGCTAAGCAATATCCGTACCATGGATTGATGAACAATATTCTAGGTTACCTGTATCTCCGACACTAAGCCTCGCCTGACCCCCTACTGTAGTATTTTCAGACAGCGTATCTGAGGCTGCATTGACTGCACCCATCAACTATACCCTGGGGTATAGCCCCACCATCTTTCTCCAAAACTAAGTCTTGCACGGCCCATAGGGGGATATTTTCAGACAGGGTACCTGATGCTGCATTGACCGCACCAACCCACTACACCCTGGAAGTACATCCCCTCACCCGAAAACTGAGCCCCCAACCTTTATCTCCGAAACTAAACCTCGCCCGACCCCATACACTGTTATTTCAGATAGTTTACTTGATGTTGCATTGACTGCACGCATCCGCTACACACACTGGGGTATATCCCCTCTTCCCCTCCACCGGCCCTCTCCCGGAACTGATATATTCAGATAGCATACCTCATGCTGCATTTGCTACGCTCATCCAATATATCCCCCCAATTAATCATGTTGTTGAAATTCGTTAATTCTACCGTTCTCCCCTGATCAATAGCCCCTTTTTTATATCTTTTTCATATTTAACCCTTGACCCCACATGTTAGTTACCTGCATCTCGCAGATGCAGATGTATAATTATAAATCTGTTACATTCTCTGGTCGCCTTTTCAATCCGGCCATTTGATTAAAAAAGAATATTTATAGTAAAGCCTGGAGAATGAAGGGATTGGTAGGTGTCGGGCCTCTCTTGTATTTGTTCTGAATAACAACTTATATTCAGTAAATACTCCTTCGTTTTGGGCCGTTTTTCCTATCTGCCGGTCACATACTTCATCATTGTCCATCAGATGACTTGATACGGCTATTACATCATTGACATGCAATATTTTGTATCTAATACCGCTCAAGCCGGTGCTAGGGGCCGTGTGGTCATACCATTCAAGATGTCCACATGAACATCTACAATAAAAGCGGGACTGCGATACAAATCATCACAGGGATCATATTTGGTTCTTGAGGTGTGTTTGGGAATACGCGGTCAGTATATTTGTCTGTGAGGTCACATGACTTTTTGTCAGTACACCGGCATCGTTTTCCATCGCCCTTTCAATGTTGCGTTTAATTGCTGCCTATAAAAGGCGATATTCTACTTGCGAACGTTTCGTCATTGAGGCTTGCCCTCTGTACAAATTTTAGCGAATGAAGCTTTTACGACTTGGTGCTGAATGAAACCCTTGGTCGGCATTGGGTCTCTCAGGTATTTGTCCTGAAAATTAATTTGCATTCAATAAATACTGGTCATGTCATTATATATGTCCACATGGCAAAGCGTGGCTGGGATACACATCATCACAGGGATGACTTTTGGTTCTTGTGGTGTTTTTTTAAATATGCAGTCAGTATTGTATTTAATTGCCCCGTTTCGGCTGTTGTTTTTTTTCTCTATCTGGCGGTCACACAGTTCATCATTTTCCATCAGATGACTTGATAGGGATATACTCCATATGACATCTTGTCATAACGCCGGCATCGTTTCCGCTGCCCTTTCAATGTTGCCTTCAACTGACCACTTGACGCTTAATTAACTTCAAGTGATTTGTTCAGCTATATCGGCCACTGGTCACTTTGTGATACGGTGTTAATATCAGTACTTAATTTAAGTGCCTTACCACGAAACGCGAAACTACTGTTTATTCAGATTGAACGTTTATGATTTGATGGAGATGGAATATTTTAACGACTTTGACATTCATGCTCCTTGTACAGACTGGCACTGCATGGTCAGCAAACAGAACACTGCAGCAATTGAGATAACCTTGTAAATTAGTGTCAATTGTACATGCGTGATTTGATACTTGCACTCTATTGTATGAAACGTAACAAGGAATTTGTATCTTTAGCCATAGCACCATCACGACAAGGGTGTATGTCTATTTCACCATCGGTACAGACAATATTACAGAGTGTTCGTCAGCAGCTTGTTTGTTCCATCGTGACCAGCTTTGAGGAAAAATAAATTCCACGTCGTATTCTACAAGTTGTCTCAGAATCTTGAAATCCTAGGGCAACACTAGGTTGAATCTGGAATTGTCTGGGGTTGTGTAGAGAGCATTCCCTTTGAGATATACCCAGCGCACAAGCCCGAACATCATCTGGTATATCGCATGGATAGACAGTCCACCAATGTTTTTAGAATATACATGTATCATATACCTTACAGATGTAATTAGAGTATACATGTATCTTATATCCTACAGATGTAATTAGAATATATATGTATCCTATATCTTAAAGAAGTAAGTAGCCGCGCGAAGTGGATAACGGATAAATATGAAAACATCGGATAGTATGAAAATATTGCCTTGGTGTAAGGGGAATATGCAGTTTTGTTGCCCCAAGGATGAGATACGCACATAATAATAATAATAATTTCATTATTATATTTATCAACTTGTCTCTGTGCTAATCTATTATCCCTCGAGCAAAATAATGTTTCATGTTTTATTTTGCCAGAGCGCAACACTTCTGAGTTCGTTGTTTTCAGTGGGCATATGCAGTTTTATCTCATTACAATTGATATAGGGAGACACTCTAGTAAATATAATAAATGAAAATGACCAACCTTGCCTTGTGTATTTGCAAATGGACAGAATAAACTCGCCGAACTTACAGAAACTTGGAGCACTCTGATTTTTAAACAAAAGCTTTTGTTGTTCTGATTCGAACAGATTGGGCTTTTTTTTCTGTTAAACTTTTTTCGCATTTTATGCCGATCGTATTACTTGTCTCGACATTCTAATTTTTTAGTCTGATTACATACCGGTATTTATTATTTGAGGATAAAGATTTAGTGACTGCAACATCTCGCAAATGTTCTAGCTTATAGTCTGTCCATTTTAATTAGTCGTCTACTTTGGAGCTTGTCAAAAATCAGTAGATAAGTTTTCTTTTTGCATAAATTTTCTTTTTTGCAGCGTGTAGAGCAAACCGAACTTTATAAAATGACTATTCTTTCTCCGTGATATCGATAATGTATCACGCTTGAAATAATTCTCTCCAAATAAAACTCCAGTACAGTTGTTTCATGTACAGGGCCTCAATTACATAGGAAGACGTCATAATATACATGTATTCGTGTTTACTAGCACAAAAGGTCAACAATGCCGTGTACGGTCATAGAGGTGTGTCCGGTTCATCATTCGGCAATTTCACTGGGCATGGGATATAAGCGACACTCCAACGGACCGCCTGTTATTACCTAATACGGAATCAGTGACCTTTGTGCCAGTGGGTATGAATACATTATGACGTCTCTCTATGTAATTGAGGCCTGGTACATGAAACAAATGTGGTGAAGTTTTATATGGAGAGAATTACAAAGTTACTTCAAGCGTGATATATGATCGATATCACGGAGAGAGAAATGGTAGTCATTTTAAAGAGTTAAGTTTGTTCTACACGCTGCAACAAAGAAAATTTATGTAGAGTTAACTACTGATTTTTGAAAAGATCCTAAGTAGACGACTAATTAAAATGGGCAGACTTTAGTAAGTGATGACAATATTCTGTGCACAACAGGATATATATTGGTCTGTTTATTTTAGTAAAAACAGCAGAAGAGGATTTCTACTCTGGCTCGAGAGCTGCATGTATTTTTCCAAATACAATCAGATTCCTGGTTTATATACATGTAAGTATTAAACCCCGAAGATTAAAATCATGTTCAAGATCTATATTTCAGCTGATGTCAAAGTCAGATTCAAGATCCTGTCTCGATCCGCTGCTTTTCGTCAAAGCTCTGATATAGCAAGTTTTCGTGGTGAAATTATATAACCAAAAAATGGCGACTATGTGTTGATCAGGTATGAAGGCTTACCGAAATGAAATAAGAAACTATGCCAAGAAATTATCACTTATTCAGTACTAAAGCGGTTAATATTACGCTTGCGGAATTTCCCGCGTACTCTGAAGAGTAGCATGCAGGGGAAAATAGCAGGAACTACCAAACACAAACCAGATGATGTCAGTCAGTCCGATTCGGTGGCCAAATGGTTGGTGTGGTTCGGCTAAGTCGTGAGTTCGAGACAACTCAGGGACAGACTGAAGACGCAGCCGGATACCTAGGAATAGACTGCTATCATACCTGATGAGATTTTTATTGAATGTTAAAGGCTAGTACAGACGGTCAAGTTTTCCATGTCCAGTTCCCATCTATGCGTGTTAACGGTTGACCACAAGTTTCTACAAATTCCCCGGTTGATCAGTTCACAGATCGTGTATACGACTAACAATTTGTTGTTGTGGGCAGCACTCGGTGATATCCGTTTGTGCAGAGTGTAGTGTGATATCGTTGTCGGGAACACTGTTTGGAACTACATTTGATATGGCGCGTTTCAATGAACATCTGGGGCATTCTAAAAATCTGAATCATGGTAATTGGTCTGCTTATTGTTTTCATGTTGTCCAAACGCTCTCCCTGTCTTGTAGTCCGTCTAGCACTATCGATGCGGCTCTATCGCCCCGCGATTTACACAGTTCACTTGAAGCAGAGGAGAGATTGACTGGTCGTGTGTAGAGGCCTAAATTGCATAGCTGGAACAAAACATTATGAACATGAGGCACCAGAGGTGCTACAACTCTTCAGCCCCTTAAACGTCAACCCAAACGGATTTTTTTTTGTCTAAAAATCCTTAAAAATCATAGTTCATACTTCACTTTGTATGAAAAAAATATTTAAAAAATTCTAATCTGATCAGAAACACACATCATATGGGAGCAAAGTGAGCTTTTTCACACTTTCACAGCTGGGTTGATGACGTCACGCAGGGCAATTGCCTGAGAAAAAATAGCGGATAACATGAAAAGCCAGTGCAGTCAGAGCTCCGATTCAGAAACATTTAGATGGAAATATTTTTCGCCAAGATGATGAAGTAGACATAGAGGAGGATGATGACGGGCAAAATAACAGTTGTTTGAAGACCAACGACGGAATTCAGCCCTATCAGTTTGAGCCGTACGGCTCCGATTCTGACAGTGACAACCATTCTGACAACGTGGAACTCGACGACGACAGGATTCGGAGAGGTCGTTTGTTGAATACAGATTGGTATGCAACTTGACTGGAAACTTTATTATCGTCGTCTATAAGACCAAATGTTCATATATTTCAAACTGTATTGAATGTCGAACGATTAGGTGATGTAAATAACGGGCACGTTTGTGTTGTTGTTGTTGTTGTTGTTGTTGTTACTGGCCGAGAAGGCCTTTTTCGAAGGGATAAACCCCGGGATTCGACAGAATGGACAGTAAACTGTTGATAACTCTACTGATATACGTCCAATTTGAATTCTGTTTGTTTTCACATAATCCCCATGAAATACCAATTTCAGAATTATCTAGTTTGATAAAAAACTTTGAATATTCATGGCGAAAAGTAAGCCGTGGTGAGTGGGTGTCGAAACGACGTGATGGATCGGCATTCACGTCTGCTCAATTTTCGACAAATTGCGTCAATTAAATTGAAATCGAATGATATTCCCACAATCTCAAATGACAAAGGATTATGAAAGTATTATTATCACTTCTGTATGTACAGCCATCCACTCCAATTGGTGTTCAGAACCAATAGGTGTTCAGAAAAAAAACAATAAAAGGTGACCGGTTTGCCCGATCACTGTACGACTTTGTCGTTGTCTGATCTACACGCACTCTCACACTTGTAGGTAGACTGGACACAGCCCCTGTTATAATGTATTTTAAAGGGGAAACAAAATGAAGTAACTCTGCCTACTAAAAAATACTTGAAATAATTTTTTATTTTTATTTTTATTTATTTATTATTTATTTTTATTTACTTATCAAACGTATATATATTTATTAAAGATCGTTTTATTATTATTAAATAGTACATATGAAATAGAGACTCATCTTGTCTAACTTGTAGGTGCTCAAGCAACAAATGCCACATCATGGATAGCATTCTGGGCGTTCATTGGGGACGCGAAAGCGAGCAGGGCATGTACAGCGTCTCCCTGCCCAAGGCCTCGCTTGCAGGCAAGGTTCGTTCAGCCGATGTCCGTGGTAGATTCTTCTTGTCCGATTTCTTTGCCGTCACATTTTGATTGTTCTTAGGTTTGATAGTTGGAATAGCTGTTCTCTTTAGTTTTGGTTTGTACCCGAATTCAACTGCTACGCTGTAGAGGTCTTCGAATGATGTCTTTCTGTCAAAATGTGCCGAGCTCGGGTACTGGCTCGGGCCCTCTTTCCACACCCTCGTGTTGCGTACAAATTTCGTCCAATTTGCAGCGATTTTCTCGTCTTCATGCCACAAATGAATACTAACACCGTCATCTGTAGTAAAACTGCAACCTCCCACTACACAACGTCGCGGCATATTTAACAAATGATGCCCCGATACTCCGAAAATCTTCAGAAATCTGCAGCTACTTATGGCTGTGGTATACGGCTTTAACATAGAGAATACAAGACGGCTGTCCATCCGTGACGTCACAGCTGGAATTGACAGGAGAGCGATTTTCATCTTTCAAACGGCAATATCTCGCCAACCAGACGGCACAAAATTATGAAAAAAATATCATTATTTTCAGAATCGAAAGGACTATTTTTTTTTTTTTTTGACCTCAAATCGTTTGGGTTGACCTTTAACAGTCTAGACCAAGATGTTTTATGGGTGTAGAAGTTTGGATGAATAGGAATGAGTTATGGCATGCCAAATGCAAACCCAAGCCACAACTCGGACAGATGAACGGATGGATACACTGACACACGGACGGACGGACAATCGGAATCCAGTATACTTCTAACTATGTACAGGGGTATAAAAAGTGACAAGGTATCCACATATCTGCAGGGAAAAAACATTTAAAGTTGTGATCTTATTGCCCTGGCGTCAACGTAAAGTGGTCGACCGCCTAGATCCCGGAAGCTCTGGGGTTCTAGATGGCTAAAGATGCATTCGAATTCATTTCTGGCCGTTAAATTTCTAAAATATTATTCACAATTCAACCCCTGTTTTATATATTTTTAAGAAAAAAAATATTTTTTTTAAATGTTACACATGGCCCATGTGATGAAAGAAATAACTACCGGCTAGAGTTACTGAGATGTCTCATGATGGGATGGGATGTGATTTTCGGCTAAATATCGGAGCCAGTTCATCTCAGAGAAGTGAAATTCCCCACAGTATCTGTATGTAATTTGTGCAATTTTATTCGGAGATTGGATGGAAATCTATTCAGAATCAAAACAAGTCTCCAATACCTCATATGTTATTTTCATAGCGCCTGGTAACAGTGTTACACCATTGCAAGCTCAACGTCATTTTGCTTTGGGGGAAAAAAACACGTGAGGTATTGAAAATTTTCTTTGTTCTTGAACATATTTCCTTCAAATTTCAGAATAAAAATGCACAAATTACATATAGATACTGTGGAGAATTTCACTTCTCTAAGAAAAACTGGCTCCGATAGCCGAAAATCACATCCCATCGTAATGTGAAAGAGAAACTCCCCTGACGAATCTCCGTTGGCAACGCATCAGCGTCAGTGCAACAACAACAACAACGATGATGACTGCGTTGATTTATTGGGCTGGCCATAACTTTCGCTATCTTTCATGAAGTATATTTTAGAGGACTTGTTATGCGAGACACCGCTTGTAACTGGCCGACGACCACAGTTCAGTGTACAACTGAAAACTCAACTCCGCCATTGATGTGATGGGCACTACTTTCAATTTTGACAGATCTCAAGTAGCCCTTTTCCGATAAAATAGGCGTTTATTATCGTTCAAATCCATTCTGAGAACTTTTAGACGAAATAAGTCGATTTTCACAGTTTTAACGTCAGGCTAATTTTTTCTCAACAGCGTAGGGATACAACAACTATGGCAATCTCGTATCAGCGGCCTCAAGCTTTTATCTCGGGTAATTTACTCTATATCTGACACGGTGTTTTCGGTGGATGTTTCGTGGTTTGGACAAAGCTAGGGTAAAGGGACAAATTTATCAGTTCTATTAACCAAAGAAAACGAGTTTTCTGAATTTTTACATTTGCTATTTTCGGCGGATTTTATTTTGGGCGCTCATACGTTTTCCGGAAGTAATTTGGCTCTGGATACGGCCCTGACTGGCAATACCGTACTGCTGAATATGCAGAGGAATATAGACTTCTAGATCAAACCAATGACCAGTCGTTCACTACACTGAACCAATGGCTGACATACAACTTTACTATGGAGCTGTTTATTGGTTACAAGCTAGCAAGAGTATGTACATCAGTATAAACGTAGGGCTAATGTATGCATACTTGTAGATCCGTTTTTTGAAGACTGGAAAATGGTAGAAAAGTAAAAACATAACTAGAGCTGCGAGCAGCTATGGGTCGGCTTCCGAAATTACGCATGATACACGATCTTGACTATCCCGACAGACACTTTGAATAATGAATTCAATTAATACTAATTCTAATTCCTGTGCATGTATTTCGTCACATTCCCCTTCCAAATCCGTTATTGAAAATTCGACAACTTTGATTGGCCGCTGGCAACCATTTTCTTTTTCGGTGCAACATTTCAAATAGAATTTTGGGAGACCCAGATCCATTGATTATGTGTACCAAGTTTCGTGTTGATTGCTTTATTGGTTCCAGAGGAGTAGAGTTTAGAAGATTTTTCAAAACGGAGTAAATGCAAGATGGCCGCTGAATGCGCTTTTGAACTACTAAATGTGAGTCAATATAGTGATTATACTGTTACCAAACTATCCTCTGCGCATTGGGTCGCAAGGTCAATAGGGCTTGAAATGCGCTTTTATACTACTAAACGTCCGTCAATATACTGTTAATATACCATCCTCTGCGCATTGCGCCACAAGGTCAATAGGGCTCGAAATGCGCTTTTATACTACTAAATGTGAGTCAATATACTGTTACTATACTATCCTCTGTGCATTGCGCCACAAGGTCAGTAGGGCTCGAAATGAGCTTTTATACTACTAAATGTGAGTCAATATACTGTTAATATACCATCCTCTGCGCATTGCGCCGCAAGGTCAATAGGGCTCGAAATGCGCTTTCATACTACTAAATGTGAGTCAATATAATGTTAATATACCATCATCTGCGCATTGCGTCGCAAGGTTCGTTAGGCTCGAAATGCGCTTTTATACTACTAAATATGAGTCAATATACTGTTACCAAACTATCCTCTGCGCATTGCGCTGCAAGGTCAATAGGGCTCGAAATGCGCTTTTATACTACTAAATGTGTCAATATACTGTTACTATACTATCCTCTGCGCATTGCACTTCAAGGTCAATAGGGCTCAAAATGCTCTTTTATACTACTAAATGTGAGTCAATATACTGTTACTATACTATCCTCTGTGCATTGCGCCGCAAGGTCAATAGGGCTCGAAATGCGCTTTTATACTACTAAATGTGAGTCAATATACTGTTAATATACCATACTCTGCGCATTGCGCCGCAAGGTCAATAGGGCTCGAAATGCGATTTCATACTACTAAATGTGAGTCAATATAATGTTAATATACCATCATCTGCGCATTGCGTCGCAAGGTCACTAAGGCTCGAAATGCGCTTTTATACTACTAAATGTGAGTCAATATACTGTTACCAAACTATCCTCTGCGCATTGCGCTGCAAGGTCAATAGGGCTCGAAATGCGCTTTTATACTACTAAATGTGTCAATATACTGTTACTATACTATCCTCTGTGCATTGCGCCGCAAGGTCAATAGGGTTCGAAATGCGCTCTTATACTACTAAATGTGAGTCAATATACTGTTACTATACTATCCTCTGCACATTGCATCTCAAGATCACTAGGGCTCGAAATGCGCTTTTATACTACTAAATGTGTCGATATACCATTACTATACTATCCTCTGCGCATTGCGCCGCAAGATCAATAGGGCTCAAAATGCGCTTTTATACTACTAAATGTGAGTGAATATACTGTTACTATGCTACCCTCTGCGCATTGCGCCGCAAGGTCAATAGAGCCCGAAATCCGCTTTTATACTACTAAATGTGAGTCACTATACTGTTACTATACTACCCTCTGCGCATTGCACAGCAAGGTCAGTAGGGCCCGGAATGTGCTTTTATGCTACTAAGTATTAGTCAACATGCTGTTTTACTATACTATCCTCTGCGCGTTGCGCCGCAAGGTCAATAGGGCCCGAAATGCCATTTTATACCACTAAATGTGAATCTGGATAGCCTGGGTGGTTAGCGTTTCAATGTCACAAAAATATGTCCGTAATCTGGCAATGCTGCCTAAGCTGTGTTACCATAACGTAAAGCTTACAGGCAGTTTATATTCGCGGAAAGTTTCTCGCTGCTCACACAGAAAAAGTACAGCAGAAAAATTAATAAATTCGTGTAAAGTTTGTTACCGAGAATCGCTAAATATTATACAAAGTTACAGCTGGATATAGATAATTATTCTCTGCGCATTGCGCTACAAGGCCAATAGGGCTCGAAATTAGCCTTTATACTACTAATTGTGAGTCAATATACTGTTACTATACTATCGTCTGCGCATTGCACCTATCGCAACATAAAAATCTGTATCTATCAGGGTTTAAGAGAGTAGGCCCTTGCAAAATTGGTAAACTTCTCCACAAAATTCAAGATCTGCAATGAAACTGTCGAAAACGCAATGTCAATGAAACTGTCGAAAATGCAATGTCAAAGATGCCGGAGTTTGTTTGTTCGTCAAAAGACGCAGATGTACATTGTAAATGCACATTAAACATGCATTCTTTAAAATAGAAGTATTTCTCGGTACCAATGTTGTGAAATAATTATATATGGATATGTGCAGTGTTATTGCGTAATCTGGCAGAATATTGCAAAATGTTACATGAAGTAATCCTGCCAGGCTGGAAATCCCCTATTAATAATTCCCTGGTATTCCCGATATGTCAGTATCATAGAAATTTGTACCTATCAGGGTTCAAGAAAATAAGTCCTTGCAGTCAGAGATATCAGTATGCTGATTTAAAACAACCGCGGGGAATAATTGAGATTGAATAAAACGTTGTTCAGCGAATCTTGAATCGGTAGTTACGTGCAAATTAGCCAAATTTGTTCAACAATCACGTTACTCATTTACATATTCTATCTTCCTCTCTTCTATCCCGTATTCAAATTAGTTGGAATAGGTCGAAAAGACAAAGTGTGTTATTATATCGTGTGTATTTTTTTCTTTGCCAGTTGTACATGTTTGTCTACATATGAATTCGTACTTGGGTATCGACCACCCGTACAAGAACGTTTCTTTGAAATTCCTTTGTTTAATTTCTCACGTTTCAGTGTCACTGCGACAGAGGATATACATTCTCTTCTGAATTTTTTTTGGAAACCTAATAATAATACTAATTGAAACTGCGAGCAGTGGCTACCGGGAACCAGTTCTACACAGGGCCTAGTGTCCAGGCATATGGCGGAATGTGGCCGCTAAACCGTTCAGCTAATCAACAGTATTTTGCATTCAGTGCAACACATCATAGCCTTTACAATACATCTCAGCAGCCTAGTAATTTGTACCTATAAAGGTTCAAGAGAATAAACGCTTGCAATATAGATAATTAAGGTAAATAAAGATACAGTATTTCAAATTATACATGGTAAATACGGCACTCACGTGTGTGTTCAATCACACCATAACTCCATAGTTTTACAGCATACAAATCCAGTCAGTCTGTTGTGGTCCTTAGGATAATGCGACACGAACTACAGTCCATTCCAACAATATATGAACATACATACAGCCTGCACCAATGCTAAATGTTCGTTTATACACTCCCCACCTTTCACTCTCTAGTGCCTGGTGTCTCTACATGGTCATAACGGGCGAACCTGAGTGTTATTGCGTAATCTTGCAGAATATTGCGAAATGTTTGAAGCGATCATGTCAGGCTGGAAACCCCCTAATAATATTGCAACACACCATGGAAATGGCATTTTCAATTTTACATGTCTGTTCTGGGGGAATTCCCCTGCGGGACCCCAACAGCACGAAACAGTGCGATACCACTATTTGAGAATAGCGGGAAAATTATTTAAGCTACGATTAAATTAAATAAAGCAACAACATTTAGCTATGATAATATCCAGTAATAAAACAACTCAGCATTTAATGTGGGATATTCTTACATCGACCTAGCTGTGCTGGTAGTGACGTCATTGCTTCCTTTTACATCTAACCTGCATAGTTATCACAGACGAATAATCCGTCAACTCGCAAATTTGGGAGAGTTAGATTTGAGAATTGCGCGGAAACTATTGAAGCTAGGTGGGAATGTCTAGCATTTTTCCGAAAGAGCCGCTCCTGGACAATACAATGCAATAAACTGCAACGCTCTACCTCACGTAGATCCAGAGTTATAGCCTCTACAAGATGTGTTCATGTTCTGACAAAATTCAAGATGGCGGCCAAACCACGTGACCTAGGAGCAAAATTTTTGCATATTCATGATCGCCATGTCAGATAACATATATTTCATTACCTTTGCCGTCCAAATCCGTTACTTCAAAATTCGACCATTTTGATTGGCCGATGGCGGCCATTTTGTTTACGGAGCAACTTCTCTTACTGAGAGTTTAAAGACCCCGATCCATTGATTATGTGTACCAAGTTTCGTGCTGATTGTATCATTGGTTCCAGAGGAGTAGGGTTTGGAAGATTTTTTTTAATACGGGGTAAATCCAAGATGGCCGCCGAACCCTGAGACCAATCACAACCAATTTTCAATATGCAGGAGATCTCTACATGTCTAATATGTGTGTGAAGTTTGAGCATGATTGACCTTATGGCTGCTGAGATTTAGCACCCACAAAATCATGGAGAAGAATAATAATAATAATAATAATAAGAATAATAATAACTAGAACTGCAAGCAGTTATGATGGCTTCCATATCTAGGCTGTCTTTGCAATTGCTATAGCCATATTTCATGCGCAGATACTTATGGTGTACGTTTAGCAGCCGTTTAGCCACCTCGTGGAACGTGCAGGCTCATTTACTCCACCGTTTGCAACATGCCAAAAAATCAGAAATGGATTTAGAGCTCCAAAAGACCATTTTTCTTGGTCAGCATCACATAGGGAATACGTTTCTGACCTTTGTTTGCGCCCTAGATGGCTCCTTCATCGAACCGAAAATGCTAGTACGTTGAAATAGGTACAGAAAACGGTCCCTGGAGTCCAGACAAAGACTTGAATGAAGAAAGTTGAGCTTGGAAATTGGTGGCCCGGAGATAGCGCTTCTCACAGTCTGCTTTTGTGAAGTATAGTTTCATCCACATGCTCAGACCTGCTCAAATTTCACGTTCTATCGTACCTCTGAAACCATTTGAACGATCACGATGTAATTTGACTGTCATCATATCCGTAATACAGGGAGTATGTATGCAAAAACTAAGAATAATCCGACTCGCCGTTTGTGTAATATTGAACAAAATCACTTTTCAAATTATGTGATTTTCGGCATTATTTGAAAATCTGACAACATTGATTCCTCTATAGCGGCAAAACTATTAGAGCTACGCAAAAACTGTACGGTATATCTGTCAAAGAGCTGCTTCTGGAGAATAAAATGCAACAAATTAGAAGCCTGTATCTCCAACGGTTCAAGAGTTACAGCTCTGCAAACATGTGTTCCGCTTTTGACAAAATTCAAGATGGCGGCCAAACCACGTGACATACGAGCAAAATGTTTGCCTAGTCGTGATCACCATATCATGTGACATATATTTCATCACTTTTCCCGTTCAAATCCGATACTTGAAAATCCGACTATTTTGATTGGTCGCTGGCGGCCATTTTGTTTTACGGAGCAACTTCTCAAATAGTGTTTTGAGAGACCCTGATCCATTGATTATGTGTACCAAGTTTCGTGTTGATTAGTCGAATGGTTCCAGAGGAGTAGGGTTATGAAGATTTTTCTGAAAACGGGGTAAATCCAAGATGGCCGCTGAACCCTTCGACCAATTAAAACCAATTTTCAATATGCACTAGATCTCCCCATGTCTAATATATGTGTGAAGTTTGAGCATGATCGGCCTCACGATTGCTGAGATATAGCATCCACAAAATCAGGGAGAATAATAATAATAATAAATATAGCCGCGAGCGGCAATCCTCGGGTTGCAAGCACTCATCGCAACCAGTGAACCACCAGCATTAATTTTAGACCAGGAAGCTACCCTATTCGGCGAAACGTCATTTGCTTCGTTTTAGATCGAACATACACATTCAGTCAATTCACAAATTTGGGTACTTTTCGTCTGAGAATTGCGAGAAAACTATTGAAGCCACGTTGAAATGGTTGACATACTTCATAAAAAAAGCTGCTCCTGGAGAATATAAGGCAACAAACTGCAAGGCTGTAACCCCCGTAGTTCCAGAGTTTTAGCCTGTGTTCCGTTTCTGACAAAATTCAAAATGGCGGCTAAACCACGTGAATTAGGAGCATAATTTTTGCATATTCGTGATCGCCATATCTCAATGCATATATGTAGTCACTTTTCCCGTCCAAATCCGTTAATTGAAAATCCGACAATTTTGATTGGTCGATGGCGGCCATTTTGTTTTATGGAGCAAAATTTCAAATAGGATTTTGAGAGCCCCAGAAACATAGATCATGTGTGCTAAGTTTCAAGTCAATCGACCCAGCGGTTCCAGAGGAGAAGATTTTGAAAGGTTTTAGGATAAATCCAAGATGGCCACCGGGACTTTTGACCAATCGGCTTCTTCTTAGGATATGCATTAGATCTCACTGATCCCAATGACTATGCGAAGTTTCAACTGAATCGCTCCAGCGGTGTTGAAGAAAAATAGGTAACAAAATCTGGCGGAATAATAATAATACCAATCATAAGAGGCTTGCAACCCTAATAAGGCCCCCTAATAAATGAATATATGGCTTCAAAAAACACTTTTTCTTGGTCAGCAGCACGTGGGGAACACGATTCTGGCCTTTGTTTGCGCCCCAGATGGCTCCTTCATCGAAATCAAAATGTTAGTACGTTGAAATAGGTACAGAAAACGGTCGCTGGAGTCAAGACAATGGCTTGATTGGAGAAAGTTGAGCTTGGAAATTAGTCGCCCGGAGATAGCGCTTCTCACAGTCTGCTTTTGTTAAGTATAGTTTCAGCCATAAGCTCAGGCCTACTCTAATGGCACGTTCTACCATACCTCTGAAACTAATTATGCGATCATGCTGAGATTTTACTGTTATGATAGCCGTTATACAACCAGTATGCATGCCAAATATCAGAATAATCCGACTCGCCGTTCGTGTAATATTACGCAAAAGTACTTCTCAAATTAGGTGATTTTCGGCATTATTTTGACAATTTTCATTCCTCTATAGCAGCAAAACTATTGAAGCTACCTAAAATGGATGGCATACTTCCGAAAGAGCTACTCCTGGAGAATATAATGCAACAAACTGCAAGGCTGTACCCCCCGTAGTTCCAGAGTTATAGCCTGTTACATTAAAGCCGTTACATTAAAAATCCGATAATTGACAAATTTGAGTGAAATACGATGGAGAATAGCGGGAAAACTATTGAAGATAGGTGAAAATGGTTGACATATTTCCGAAAGAGCTGCTCCTGGACAATATAATACAACAAACTATAAGGCTGTACCTATCGTAGTTTCAGAGATATAGCCTCTACAAGATGTGCTTCAGTGCTGACAAAATTCAAGATGGCGGCCAAACCACGTGACCGAGGACCAAAATTTTTGCATATTCGTGATCGCCATGTCGCAGTGCATATATGTAGCCACTTCCCCCGTCCAATTCCGTCATTTGAAAATCCGAGAATTTTGATTGGTCAATGGCGGCCATTTTGTTTTACGGAGCAAAATTTCAAATAGGATTTTGAGAGCCCCTGATCTATCGAACATGTGTGCCAAGTTTCGAGACAATCGGTCAGGTGGTTCCAGAGAAGAAGATCTTGAAAGGTTTTAGGATAAATCCAAGATGGCCGCCGGCGATTTTGACCAATCGGCTTCTTCTTTTGATATGCATTAGATCTCACGTACCCCAATACCTATGCGAAGTTTTGACTTCATCGGTTGAACGGCGGCTGAGGAAATTTTGCCACAAAATCCGGCGGAAGAAAAATAATAATAATACCAATAATAAGAGGTTTGCACGCCTCTGGCTTGCAACCCTAATAATAATAATCCGAACAATAATAAGAAGTCTTCCGACTTTCGTCGGAAGCCTAATAAAAATTATAAGAAAAATCAGAAAAATCAGAAAAATCTTAATAAGTCTTCCAAGTGAATTGGAAACCGTAATAAATGACTGAAAATAACGGTTTTACGTACTTCTGGTTCGGCATCTTAATAACATCAACTAGAACTGCAAGCAGTTATGATGGCTTCCATATCTAGGCTGTCTTTGCAATTGCTATAGCCATATTTCATGCGCAGATACTTATGGTGTACGTTTAGCAGCCGTTTAGCCACCTCGTGGAACGTGCAGGCTCATTTACTCCACCGTTTGCAACATGCCAAAAAATCAGAAATGGATTTAGAGCTCCAAAAGACCATTTTTCTTGGTCAGCATCACATAGGGAATACGTTTCTGACCTTTGTTTGCGCCCTAGATGGCTCCTTCATCGAACCGAAAATGCTAGTACGTTGAAATAGGTACAGAAAACGGTCCCTGGAGTCCAGACAAAGACTTGAATGAAGAAAGTTGAGCTTGGAAATTGGTGGCCCGGAGATAGCGCTTCTCACAGTCTGCTTTTGTCAAGTATAGCTTCATCCACATGCTCAGACCTGCTCAAATTTCACGTTCTATCATACCTCTGAAACCATTTGAACGATCACGATGTAATTTCACTGTCATCATATCCGTAATACAAGGAGTATGTACGCAAAAACTAAGAATAATCCGACTCGTCGTTTGTGTAATATTGAACAAAATTACTTTTCAAATTATGTGATTTTCGGCATTATTTGAAAATCTGACAACATTTGATTCCTCTATAGCGGCAAAACTATTAGAGCTACGAAAAAAATGGACGGAATATTTGTGAAAGAGCTGCTTCTGGAGAATAAAATGCAACAAATTAAAAGCCTGTATCTCCAACGGTTCAAGAGTTACAGCTCTGCAAACATGTGTTCCGTTTTTGACAAAATTCAAGATGGCGGCCAAACCACGTGACATACGAGCAAATTTTTTGCCTATTCGTGATCACCATATCATGTGACATATATTTCATCACTTTTTCCGTTCAAATCCGATACTTGAAAATCCGACTATTTTGATTGGTCGCTGGCGGCCATTTTGTTTTACGGAACAACTTTTCAAATAGAATTTTGAGAGACCCTGATCCATTGATTATGTGTACCAAGTTTCGTGTTGATTGCTCGAATGGTTCCAGAGGAGTAGGGTTTTGAAGATTTTTCTGAAAACGGGGTGAATCCAAGATGGCCGCTGAACCCTTCGACCAATTAAAACCAATTTTCAATATGCACTAGATCTCCCCATGTCTAATATATGTGTGAAGTTTGAGCATGATCGGCCTCACGATTGCTGAGATATAGCATCCACAAAATCAGGGAGAATAATAAAAATAATAATAAAAATAATAATAATAATCCGAACAATAATAAGAAGTCTTCCGACTTTCGTCGGAAGCCTAACTAGAACTGCAAGCAGTTATGATGGCTTCCGTATCTAGGCTGTCTTTGCAATTGTGATAGCCATATTTCATGCGCAGATACGTATGGTGTACATTTAACAGCCGTTTAGCCACTCCCCCCCCCCCCCGGAACGTGCAGACACATTTACTCCACTGTTGGCAACATGCCAAAAATTCAGAAATGGATTTAGAGCTTCAAAAAACACTTTTTCTTTATCAGTAGCACGTGGGAAACACGATTCTGGCCTTTGTTTGCGCCCTAGATGGCTCCTTCATCGAACCGGAAATGTTAGTACGTTGAAATAGGTACAGAAAATGGTGCCTGGAGTCCAGACAAAGACTTGAATGGAGAAAGTTAAGCTTGGAAATTAGTCGTCCGGAGATAGCGCTTCTCACAGTATGCTTTTGTTAAGTTTAGCTTCAGCCATAAGCTCAGACCTACTCAAATATCACGTTCTATAATACCTCTGAAACTAATAAGGCGATCATACTGAAATTTCACGGACATTATACTCGTAATACAGTGAGTATGTAAGCCAAATATCAGAACAATCCGACTCGTCGTTTGTGTAATATCAAACAAAGACACTTTTGACACATTATGCAATTTTTGGCAATATTCGTTCGTCTATAACTCGAAAACTATCAGAGCTAGACCCTAAACTTACCAGTTTGAAAAATTGACTAAGATCTGGAGAATACAATGCAACAAACCAGAAGTCTGTATCTATCAAGGTTCAGGAGATATAACCCTCTAAACTTTTAATATTTGTCAAATTATGTGATTTTTGTCATTATTTGAAAATCGGACAATTTTGATTCCCCTGTAGCGGCAAAACTATCAGAGCTATGAAAACATTGAGGGTACATTTGTGACAGAGCTACTTCTGGAGAATAAAACGCAACAAATTAGAAGCCTCTATCTCTCACGGTTCGCGAGTTACAGCTCTTCAAACATGCGTTCAGTTTTTGACATAATTCAAGATGGCGGCCAAACCACGTGACCTAGCAGCAAAATTTTTGCATATTCGTAATCACCATATTACGTAACATATATTTTGTCAGTTTTGCCGTTCAAATCCGATACTTGAAAATCCGACTATTTTGATTGGTCGCTGGCGGCCATTTTGTTTTACGGAGCAACTTCTCTAATAAAGTTTTGAAAGACCCTGATCTATTGATTATGTTTACCAAGTTTTGTGCTGATTGCTTAATTGGTTCCGGAAGAGTAAGGTTTAGAAGATTTTTTCCAAAACCGGGTAAATCCAAGATGGCCGCTGAACCCTTCGACCAATCACAACCAATTTTTAATATGCACTAGATCTCTGCATGTCTAATATGTGTGTAAAGTTTGGGCATGATTGACCTGATGGTTGCTGAGATTTAGCACACACAAAATCATGAGAAGAATAAGAATAAAAAGAATAATAATAATCCGAACAATAATAAAGAAGTCTTCCGATCTTCATCGGAAGCCTTAATTACTGACCGGTTAGACCTGAAAGTCTCAAAGGCACAAGTACAAAATACAAGGATCATAACCTGTAAGTTTCATGAACTTCCTTGCAATAGTTATCGAGATACGGCTCGGAGAGACGGACAGACACATCCCAGGGCCATAACAATACTCCTTGTTATGAATACTGAAAAAAGACTGTAAAAAGACTGAAAATAGCCCAGTACCTGTCGACTATCAGTTACTGTCTACACTCAGCAAACATGGATTGCACAAGATATATTTTAAAAAATAAAATGTGATATAGCAGCGTTGACTGTAGTTCTCTCGTACAAGAAATCAAGAAATACATAGAATGTTGAACCATGTCAGCCTTTTCCAAGATCTTAATTGATGATAGAGCATGACCAAATTTCTATCTCTAAATATACACTTCTAGGTATTACTTCAAAACACGAGGGTGTTTACTAGTTCCTTTCTTGATCTCACTTGTTTAGCTTCAATAACGTATAGGAATTTATGAACCAATTTAGCATGATTTACCTTGTTAAACCATGGATTTGTTGTTTAGTGACAACGTATATACTTCATGGTATATCAAACATGCGATTACCTCTGTACAATATTATGATGTAAGAAGTGAAGATGGCTGTTTGTTATTTTTTTGTTATACTCTCCTATATACGTATAGCTCTTCATACTGCAATTAAGTAATTTGATCTTCGAACAATAGATCAAGTTCAGAGGTCTTCAGTAGGTTTCTGTTCTATTCCCCCTTAATTGCACGTTGAAGATGAATTAGGAGATGTCAGACGTAACGTATATAATTTGATATTTAGAAAATAGGTCAAAGGTCAGCCATATTCAATGGAGTTTAGGTCTGTCATCAGTTGCATATGTGGAATAAATGTGAACAATGTGAATAAAATCCGCCTTGAAATCTCGTACTAAATAGAATTTGACCTGGGTAAAACAGGTCTGAGGACAAGTCATCTTCAGTACTCTGGACCATCAACAGAAAGCTTACTTATATTTATTCATGATATATCCTGTTGAAGTGTATATGACCTTGAAAAAAATAGCATTAATCCTTCAAAAAATGTTGCAAATACTAGAATTTGATCTTGATAAATAGGTAAGGTAGCTCATTTTCAACAGGCTTCTCACCCATCACCAGCTGCACATGTGGTGCGGTATGACTTTAAATACCTGGATATAATCCTTCCTGAGATATCGTGTCCACAAGAAAGATGGACAGACAGAAAGACAGACATACAGACGACAACAACAACGACAATATCCTGAAGACATGGTATCTTTACATATACTGCTCAAATTCGAAAGACAATCCGGCCATTTGTTTCTTGTATTGCTCATCAAATCTCTCGTTCTGTGCCACTGTGAAATGGTTTTTCCAGTCACCAATAATTCCTGCAAGAATAAGAGGGTAAGTTTTAATCTTCATTTGGCATGACTATCATCACTTTATCATTGGGAATTAATAACCAAACGAATTATTTATGAATAACACCTTCTTTGTTTACCAGCTGGGGGCGTTCTGATGTAGTGAAACGTTTTTGAATTATAAAAAGTGACAAATGAACAAATAATCTTGCGACATAGCAGATAGACGAGTACAAGCACAATACGTCAACCATGAGTTTAATCATCTTGTTTTGATCAATTTCATGTCAGTAATTCCAATATACCCCTAGTATTAAAGTAAGCCTAACTGTGATTACCAGTTACCCGGTAAAGTACATTTGGGTTACTGACCATCGATGTACCATTATGTAAAGACAACCTTTGCATCCATTGCGGGGCATATGTATTCCTGCGGACACATAACCTTTTGGTTCCAGTTCTGTTTACGTAAGTCAGGTTGATTATAGCATATGATGTTTTAGTTCGTTTGTGTCCGGGTATTGTTTGTCGACTAAAGTTTTTATTATTGTGAATATTCCTACAAAGTCCGATTGAACAACTAATACATAATATATTGCAAGGAGATGCATTGGGTGTGGAACATCTAAACTTGAACAGAACAGTTGACATTATACAGATATTGCATGCTGTGAGGTGTGATATCACGATTTGTCAGCTCTCGAAGGTGATATTCAACTAGTGCTCCGCACTCGTTGAATATCACCTTCTCGAGCTGAAAAATCGTGATATCACACCTCACAGCATGCAATATCTGTTTTATTATACCATAAAGAATACAAATAGACGTACAGTGTAAAGAGAAAAAACAGTGTTATCTTTGCTGTCCGTCTGTACACGCCATCGTGGTTACTGCGGAATGACAGCACAACAGACGACAATGCTACGAACGAATCTGTTCACGGGCGATAACTGCGCGAGACCGTGTGACATTGCCTCCGCCGTGTGACGTTAGCGCGTGATCGTGTGATATCGGCGCGAGATCGTGGGACATCACATTGACGAGCTGGTTTTTTTCCACAAGACATCGAGAATATCACGTGATGAATATCACGTGATGATGTCTCAACCAATTAAAATAAACGAATAATATCACCGCATCATACCGGAGAGTGATTAAGTAGTAAACCGAGTGTATTTAAGCAATTTCCCGGAGTAATTAAGTAATTACCCCAGAGTAAATACCACTTCTTGCAATCTTAGTTAACCGTGGCGGTATAATAGTAGCGATACCATTTCAACTCGGCGCTATGTTAACCTCGTGTGTTTCTCGCTAAGAATTCGAAACGAACATCTGTCAATCACCTGGTCATTTACAAACGGTTACCGTCCAATGAGTGCGTCTTCATCACAATTGTCGCTTTAGTCAATACATGTCTAGCTCCAATGAAAATCAAACGAACAACCAAGGACGATTGTCTGGAAAACCGTGTAGTGGTGTGAAATGCATTTTGATTGGTTAATTTGTCCAGCGTATCAGATCTATATACATCTCATGTACTCAGATTGCACTTGATGTTGTTCATATAATGGAGTATACATGTAGCGATGAATAATACGTAAAGCAATATTTATATATATAAAAAATAAAACTACACGTAGAGTTTAGAGCTAAGCTGTATATTGCTCTGCGAAACCATATATATATCAGTCATGTGATCGTTGGCAGTTTTTACTTTTTTTCAAACCTCTATATTCACATCCAACGTTTTCTTGTAATATATATCTGCCGTTACAGCCAGAAAAAAAAGTAGGTGACGAGTAAGAGCCATCACCCTCTTATATGATCACCTGTAAATATGATGGCCATTGCCTCTGAAGAGTGATGGGCAATCCACCTTTAAGGGTGAGAAGGCAAAATCACCACCCCTAAAATATGATGGCCGTCACCATTTAAAGGTGATGGCGGTATCAAAGGTGATGGTCAGGTCTGATCACCATTAAAGGGTGATGGGCCATCACCATTATGGGAAAACTATGGGCAATATTAGCAGAATCTCGCATTTTTGGCGATATTGATCGAATATTTACCCTCAATCGTCGACGTGGTGTGCTACTTTGCCTTCATTGTGAAATAAACTACAAAAAATCAATTATTAGATAAACCAGTATCTTTTGAATTTTGCTTGTAGTCCACATGTCTGGCCAGATAACGACGTTGACTAATCCTGGACTGGTACAAAAATTGAAGATAATCCATCAACAGTCTATCTGCCCCAAACTGCTCTGAT
>JAVTVY010047755.1:0-23788 GCA_036873755.1 Hanleya hanleyi | reverse complement strand
AGATCTCGTACGTAAACTTGAGTAGTGGATGTGCCGTATTCGCCATATCAAAGAAGTTTACTATCTCCTTTTCCGGGCCATTATATATAATGCATCCATCATCTCTGAATCGTTTATGAAACAGGATGTTATCTCGTTGCGGGAACCTGTTTAATAGTTGGTTGATGTGTCTGAAGATCGCGATGCCGCATAACTCTGGAGAGGGGACCGCCCCCATCGCCGCCCCGACAATCTGTCGGTAGAATTTGCCATTAAATCAAAATTCATTGTGGCGCAGGATAAGATTGATTATATCCACCAATACTTCGACCGGAGGCCTTTCTATGTCGTATGTTATATCGCTGTGGTTCCGTAGGTCAGCTTCTAGTGCAGCAGTTATCTCCTCGAAACTAAGATTCGTGTACAGTGACGTGAGATCATATGTAGCAAGTAAGGCCGACTTTGGTACATATACCTTCTCCAGATCATTAATGAAGTGGGAAGTATCCATGAGATACGTCTCTTGTCTCTTGACAATAGGAAGAAGAAAGAAATCCAGGTACCTGCCAACCTTTTCTGTTGGCGAGTTACATTGGGATATAATAGGACGTCCAGGAACCTTGATATTAGATATATCTCCAGGGTTAATTCTGTCCAATCCATCCAAGCTTCGCTTGATTTTGTGGATCTTAGGTAGTAGATACATGTATGGTACGTCCTTCTCATGCAACGGATCATATAGGTATTTTCGGGTATTCCTGTCTAATAAGTTTCTATTAGATAATTGGCATATTAGTTTTAGTACCTTTTCATGCGTTGACTTGATATCAATCTCAGGAATTTCGACGTTATGTATGTTGTCATATAGTTGAGCGCAGGCTTCAGCTATATATAGATCCTTGTCTAGATTAACAGTCGTGTTATTCTTATCCGATTTGGTGATAACTATATTCCAGTTATCGGACCTCAGTTTATTGAGCGACTTCCGCTCCCCCGTAGATAGATTATCTCCGTATACGCTTCTCGTATATGAAGTTAGCTCAAGTCTTGTGGCATACAGATAATTCTCCGTGCTGTTCAATCCAAGTGGTGGCTGGAATTCGGATTTGCTGTAAAATGGATGTGTCTTTCGGATTTGTGTAGAATCAGAGAATCGTTCACTGCATCGCATGTCCTTGATCATCCGTTTAAAGTCAGAAATAATATTCCTATTTCTAATGACTGGTGTTGGTACAAAAGAAGGCCCCTTGGACAGCAGTAAGATGTCGTCATCGGACAGTCTCAGTTTAGAAATGTTTCTTATGTATGTCTTGGCTGATGCCAATCTCGCTTCGCGAGATCCTTTGCGACATTTTTCAACATATTTCATATGTTTACTTTTCTTGGATCGTTTCTGTTGTTTTCTGTTGAAACGTCTAGTATTCATTCTGCCTCTTTAAATCAGATTGAATTCAGTGAGAAGTCTGTAAAATCTGTAAATTGGCTGCGAAGAGTCATGAGCCATCATGAGTCATCATACGCCGTTCCATTCAACAACATTTACGCAGATCTTCGCAGCCAATTTACAGATTTTACAGACTTCTCACTGAATTCAATCGGACTTGAAGAGGCAGAATGAAAATCAGACGTGTCAACAGAAAAGAACAGAAACGATCCAAGACAAGTAAACATATGAAATATGTTGAAAAATGTCGAAAAGAATCTAGCGAAGCGAGATTGGCATTAGCCGAGCGTCTGACTTTAAACGGATGATCAAGAACATGCGATGCAGTGAACGATTTTCCGATTCTACACCAATCCAAAAGACACATCCATTTTACGGCAAATCCGAATTCCAGCCACCACTTGGATTGAACAGCACGGAGAATTATCTGTATGCCACAAGACTTGAGCCAACTTCATATACGCGAAGCGTATACGGAGATAATCTATCGACGGGGGAGCGGAAGTCGCTCAGTAAACTGAGGTCCGATAACTTGAATTATAGTTATCACCAAATTGGATAAGAACAACACGACTGTTATTCTAGACAATGTTCGATATATAGCAGAAGCCTACGCTCAGCTATATGACAACATACATTACGTCGAAATCCCTGAGATTTATATCAACACAACGCATAAAAAGGTACTAAACCTAATATGCCATACAATTGTCTAATAGGAACTTATGAGACAGGAATACCCTCAACAGAAAAGAACAGAAACGACTCAAGACAAGTAAACATGAAATATGTTGAAAAATGTCGATAAGGATCTCGCGAAGCGAGATTAGCATTAGCCAAGCTTCTGACTTTAAACGGTTGATCAAGAACATGCGATGCAGTGAACGATTTTCCGATTCTACACTAATCCAAAAGACACATCCATTTTACGCCAAATCCGAATTCCAGCCACCACTTGGAGTGAACAGCACGGAGAATTATCTGTATGCCACAAGACTTGAGCTAACTTCATATACGAGAAGCGTATACGGAGATAAACTATCTACGGGGGAGCGGAAGTCGCTCAGTAAACTGAGGTCCGATAACTTGAATTATAGTTATCACCAAATTGGATAAGAATAACACGACTGTTATTCTAGACAATGATCGATATATAGCTGATGCCTACGCTCAGCTGTATGACAACATACATTACGTCGAAATCCCTGAGATTGATATCAAGTCAACGCATAAAAAGGTACTAAACCTAATATGCCATACAATTGTCTAATAGGAACTTATTAGACAGGAATACCATCAACAGAAAAGAACAGAAACGACTCAAGACAAGTAAACATATGAAATATGTTGAAAAATGTCGATAAGGATCTCGCGAAGCGAGATTGGCATTAGCCAAGACTAACATAAGAAACAACTCTATACTGAGGCGGTCCGATGACGACAACCTACTGCTGTCCATACCCGCCGGCTGTTGTGTTTGAAAGAGGGAGAAACTTACGCAGATATTCACAGCCAATTACAGACTCTACTGAATTCAATCGGACTCGAAGAGGCAGAATGAAAACTAGACATCTCTACAGAAACAACGATCCAAGAAAAGTAAACATATGAAATATGTTGAAATATGTGGAAATTGCATTAGCCATGACATACATCAGAAACATCTCTAAACTGAGGCTATCCCATGACGACAT
This sequence comes from Hanleya hanleyi, assembly GCA_036873755.1. Classification (NCBI taxonomy): domain Eukaryota; kingdom Metazoa; phylum Mollusca; class Polyplacophora; order Lepidopleurida; family Hanleyidae; genus Hanleya; species Hanleya hanleyi. The sequence goes on along the minus strand of JAVTVY010047755.1, from coordinate 20,671 downwards.
CTTACTGCCCAAGGGTCTTTCTTCTATACCAACACCAGTCATTGGAAATAGGAATATTATTTCTGACTTCTAACGGATGATTTAAGAGGAGGAGAAACTTGAAGGAACTGCTACGCAAATCGAAGATTTGATGGCTAACACCTTCCTGTATTAAAAGGCGGCCCCTGATGAGAGATATGCCGATAACTCCCGAAATTATCACGAAACATTGCTCTGACGTATATATATACTACATATATTTACGGAACTGTGAATATAATGACCACAGTAAATATTCAGACAATGTCGGGTCAGAACATACCAGGAGAGTGGGTATGTTTATGGACATCTTCTTACACTGACCGGGATGTGATGCTGAATGAAAGACTGACTACAGCCTTCCGACTGTGATCCAATCTGTGATTCCCTCCAAGAGGGGTCTTCCACCTTTACTGTATAGTGACTGCCCTTCAAAGAACCATAAAGACCGCCAAGTCCCCGGGAATGAACGTTGAATGGCCAATAACGGAAGAGACCAAGCAGATAAACGCCCCGCTGACGGCTTACATCACCCCAAGTGGTCTAACAGATCAGGAGAATGGGACCACTCACGGAACTATAGAGTAAACAGACACCCCCGATCTGGAATAAAGCGCAGGAATGAACAGTTCTCGTCCAATCAAGTCAGCAAACATCCTAGATGGAGTTACTAACTTTACCGGATAATGCGTAAATATTTTGATGCGTATACGAAGTATACACACATACCATTCACCGACTACATATTATTCTCTGCTCATCGTACATATTCCATGCCTATTATATCTGTATACGAAGTATACACGATGTGCTAATTTGATCTCGTGGACCTCAACGGATGAACAGAGAGATATACCTTGGAACTATTGTATATTCTCCTGTTATTGACATATATATATGGAATGAGATATATATATATGCATGCTGTACCAACCCGTTGGGTTGCTAATATGAATAAATATATAATAAATATATTTATTACTCAGAGTGTTTTGTTTCGTGTGGCTATATTTCTCATGCTGAATTTGATCTCGTCTCTCCATTAGGAGTAACGAATCTATCCGGAAGTATACGATATTAAATATCGGTCATACTTGTATTGAGTCTCCAGAACGTATTCGTCGGTCGCTCCCGTTGATCTACTTACATATGGACCTGCAGTATGAGATTTAATATGGCCTAAGTGCCTACTGATTGGTGTTATGTTTGATCTCTGTCTGTCCAGCGTACTTTCCATTTGAGCTTAGTGGGATTCTACCGAACAATGCTGTTCACGGCGGTCTACCGATCTACCAATCACTGTTGTGTAATCTGACCAATCAGTATCAGCTATTTCTACCATTGAATTGAATTGAATATTTATTAACCAAATGAGGTCCAGGCAAGTTAACAGATATAAAAAAAGTTGGACTATACATTTAGCGGGATTAAAACCCCAGGGGGCTTGTTCTATCCCAGAATAAGTTACACAATGTCATAAAAAAGAGCAAAAGGCGCTGTTAAATACAATGATGAAAAATGTAGACCTCAGAGAGCTCATATAATCAATTTATATAGAATACAGAGACATAATATAATATAATATAATATAATATATACAATTTTTCAGGAGAAGCTATCTTACAAAAGATGAAAAGTGAAGTTAAAAGTCTTTTGCCAAGAGTTGATGTCGGAGACGTAGATGAATATTTGACCGTGGAGACTGCCGTTAAATATAAGATGGTACAGGCGTGCCTACAAAAAGATGGCCAGTGTGAAAATGTAATTATTTATAGGTGTGAACAATGATGAACGGTACAGGTGGTTTACGTGGACTTAATTAATTTAAAATATAAATATCTTAATAAAGTGGTATAAATTAGCCATTATACTTGTATAAGGTGCGACTTCAATCGAAGCTTGAAAATAGACATAGATTGGCAGAGTTTTAAGTCTTGGGGAAGAGAGTTCCATATGCGTGGACATTTAGTTCTGGTGGAGTAGTATGATAAATTGGAAAGATAAGGGGATCTATAGAGATTGATGTGGGCTTGTCGGGTTGGGTAATGATGAACCTGGGATAGTTTCGTGAAATAGTTTCGAAATTTAAGGGGTAAGAGATAAGGGTGGTGGAAATATTTGTGGGTAAACACAGAGAGTAGGTAATTATTTATTTCAAGTAATGGAAGAATTTTCAATTCGGTAAATAGTGGGTCAGTATGTGCGTATTTCCCAGTTAAACAGACAATGCGTATAAGTCGTTTTTGGAGCATGATTAGTGGGGTAAGATGGGTTGGAAACGTGTTCCCCCAGATAATGTTACAATATGATATATAAGAGTAAAATAGCCAATAATACAGCATGGCCAGTGTCTTTTTGTTGATAAAAAATTTGATGTTATTAATAACGCCAATGTTTCTTGAAAGTTTGGAGGAGAGTTCAGCAATGTGAGATTGCCAGTTCAATTTATTATTAAGATATACACCTAGAAATTTAAAGCTTGTGACATTTTCAATCTCGTAATCAGCTATTGATAGTTCTGGTATAAATGCTGTTGAGTTTCTACCTGGTGCAATAAACATATATTTAGTTTTTATTAGGTTTAGGGAAAGTCGGTTACTCGAGAGCCAGTCATGTAACTTCTGAAGTTCAGTTTGCATCGAGTTGGTCAATGTGGAAGGGTCAGGACCGGATAGGTTAGCACATGTGTCATCTGCAAACAGCGTGAAGTCTAAGTTAGGGGTTGCCTTATGAATGTCATTAATGTATATCAGAAACAGGATGGGACCAAGGATAGAGCCCTGAGGTACACCGATATTATTTGGAAGGGCTGCTGAGAGGGTGTTATTGTAAGTAGTAGCGTCTACCCTGTTTGAGCCACCTTTCATCCGGATGTAAAAATGACGTCACTTCCGGTTGGGATGAAAGAGGCGTTTTCATTGGACAGGGTCGATCCAAGATGGCGGCGGCCGTTGTGGTGGGTTCAAGATGGCGGCGTTCTGTGGGTCCAAGATGGCGGCGTTCTGTGGGTCCAAGATGGCGGCGTTCTGTGGGTCCAAGATGGCGGCGTTCTGTGGGTCCAAGATGGCGGCCTGCCGCCATTGTATCTCACACTGGTGGGTCCAAGATGGCGGCGTTCTGTGGGTCCAAGATGGCGGCCTGCCGCCATTGTATCCCACACTGGTGGGTCCAAGATGGCGGCGTTCTGTGGGTCCAAGATGGCGGCGTTCTTTGGGTCCAAGATGGCGGCCTGCCGCCATTGTATCCCACACTGGTGGGTCCAAGATGGCGGCATGTAGAAAAACGTATAAAAGGAGGAGATTTTTAGTGGTTTGGTGTATTCATTGCACTACCCTACCTGCCTGCCTCACCTGCCTGCCTGCCTGCCTGCCTGTCTGCCTGCTTGCCTGCTTGCCTGCCTACCAGCTTGTTCTGACGAGAGGAGGAGGAGGAGGAGGAGAGAAAGCATGAGACGTGGAGAAGATTTTCCATTGGACCCAGCAGCACCTCCGGTTGAAGTTTTACCCCAAGACGAGCGTGTGAGTGACATTTATCGGCGTCACTGGGCTACCATACGCCATTGTTTTCACCGTGACCGTCGTGTATTGGACTTGTATAACTTTCGACTGCAGGACCTCACGTATCTGTCTACCTATGCCGAGAACATTTTCACAGATCAGGTGACAGCGTTCAAGTTGAATATGACATTCCGGTACATTTTACGGCACAAGGAGACGGACCAGGTGCGGTATTATTATCCCAGCAATAATACCTATGTGTTTGACCAGCCGTTTACGGTGACGGATGCGCTTTCTCTGGAGCCACTCATCGACCAACTGACTACGTTGGATCCATTGGAATGGGCCCGTTTGCAACGCCCCAATACCCAATGGCTTGTGGAAATGGTGACCAACGTCACATTTTTCGTCACGAAAATGAGAGATCATCCTATCGGTGCTCCTGTACTACTACCCCTTGGTTGCTTCATCGACACGGACTGTATGCATTAACAGGAGGCAAAAAAGGGCCCTACAAAGACCGGAAATGTCTGTTTCGGTGTTTGGCCGTGCATCTGGACGAGTGTAATCCCCAGTGTTGTGACACAGTGGCCAATGGCTATTGGGAACAATATTTAGAGGAGCAAGACTTGGATGAGCGGCACTTCCGTGGAGTCCCGTTCAAGAATTTGGATGACGTGGAAACACTGTTCAACATCAATATCTTTGTATACCGATTACGATGCGAGGAGGATACATTTGTGGCTGAATTGGTTCGTCGTTCAGCAGAACGGTATGCTTCTACGATGAAAGTCAATGTGTTCGACGACAATGGCGTGAGTCATTTTTCGCTGATCTACAATATGAGCCAGTACGCCCAGTCTTACAGTTGTGCCCAATGCCATCGGGTGTTTAAACATCCTCGGGACTTACATCGACACGAGAAAATCTGTACGAACGTTGTGAAGCGAGTATATCCTGGTGGTGTGTATCATAATAGGCCTACTATTTTCGAGGAGCTGGCCGATGAGGGTCTGATCATACCGGAGGCGGACCGTTATTTTCCCTACCGGGCGTGTTACGATTTTGAGGCCCTGTTTCAGCGAAAACGCAGTGGACGCAGCGCCATATTTAGAGGAAGTCAGTGCGGCCAGTACGGAATTGTTGGTGTCCAAGTTCCAGGACGTACTGGACCAGCTGGACGATCGGATTCCTATACCGGGTGTAGCGTTTAGTGACGATGAAGAGTCCGAGTCCGAGTCGGAGCCGGAGCCCATGCAGTCGCAGGATGTGCCTTTACCTAAACCGTATGCGGAGAAATTGAAAGCGCGCTTCGTACAATACCTAGGCCAGCTACCGGTGCTGGGTTTCAACTCGGGGCGATATGACTTGAACATGGTGAAGGAATTTCTCTACCCCTACTTGGCCCAAGCTAATACCATCAAGTCCGTCATCAAGAAGATCAATAATCATATGGCCCTCACTACCACATCACTTCATTTCCTGGATGTACGGAACTACTTAGCTCCTAATTATAGCTATGATCAGTGGGTGAAGGCGTATGACTGTGCACAAACGAAAGGGAGGTTCCCTTACACGTATATATCGACGCTCGATTGTTTGGAGGAAACACAGTTGCCACCCCGGGATGCGTTTTTTGACGATTTGAAGCAAGTGGAATGTCCGGAAGACACGTACCGGGAACTACAGCAGGTATGGAACGATCAGCATATGCAGACCTTGCGAGATTTCCTGATATGGTATAATAACTTAGATGTGGTTCCTTTCCTGGAAGCGGCCGAGAAAATGGTTCAACTCTTTCGTCGTGAGATGCACGTCGACATCTTCAAGGAGTGCTTGAGTTTACCGGGTCTGGCGCTTCGCCATCTTTTTCAAGAGTGTCCTACGTACTTCTCGCTGATACAGCAAAAAGATGCAGACATGCATTATTGTCTAAAGCAGAACATTGTTGGCGGACCTAGTCTTATTTTTCACCGTTATCACGAGAAGGACGTCACTACTCTCCCCAGTGGAAAACCCTGTGCTAAGATCATCGGATTCGATGCCAATGCCTTGTACCTGTGGTCTCTGGCCCAACCTATGCCCAGTGGACATTATACACGTTGGTTGGCGGAAGGTCAGCATTTTACACCGCAACGCACTCCCTACAAGCATCTGGCTGATCAGTGGTTGGATTGGGAAACCTATCGACGGGGAATTTATATACGCCATCAGACCAACGCCACAGAGAAGCGGATAGGAGATCGTCGACTCCCCGTCGATGGGTTTGCCCTGGTGGGTAGGACACCGACCGTATTCCAATTTTACGGTTGCTATTGGCACGGCCACGGATGCCATTTCAGCGCTGGACGCTTCAACGAACGACTTGGAAAAACACCGGAAGAATTACGGGAAGAAGTGGTGGAGAACGGCGATTATGTTAAAGAGAGAGGATACCATCTGATCGAAATGTGGGAGTGTGAATTTCACACCATGTGTCAGGCCCTGCCCCATTTACGGCGTTTCCTAGAAGAGCGCGAGTACCCGCTCAGTCGTCGGCGACTCCTGAGTCTGCCACAGATGTTCGACGCCATTCGTTCGGGGGACCTCTACGGCTTTGTCGAATGTGATTTGCATGTTCCCGACACTCTCAAGCCCCTCTTCGCCCAGTGCCCTCCCATCTTTAAGAACACGCTGGTGGGTCGGGATGATATTGGAGACACCATGGGGGCCTATGCGGAGCAACACGAGTGTTTGCCTCGACCTCGACGGATGTTGATTGGCAGTATGTGGGCAGAGAAAATCTTGCTGGGCACTCCGCTACTGCAGTGGTACATGAACCACGGTCTGGAAATTACGAAAATATACCAAGTGATACAGTACGTACCCAACGCCTGTTTTGCGGAGAATGCCGACATTGTGACGTCTGCCCGTCGTCAAGGTGATCAAGACCCGAGTAAGGCCATCATCGGTGAATCGTGGAAATTGACGGGCAATGGCTATTATGGGAAAACGGTCACGAACCAGGATAAGCACGTGAACGTGAACATTTGTACTACTTCCCAAGCCCGCAAAAAAGTGAATTCTCCTCTGTTTCGGTCCGTGAACACCTATGAAGTCACTTTAGCTAAAAAGACTATCCGTTACAACCTACCCCTGCAGATTGGATGTATGGTATACCAGGTGGCCAAGCTGAGGATGCTGCAGTTCCTCTATGATTTCATGGGTGTGTATTTTAATCCATCAGACTGGCAACTCATGGAGATGGATACGGACTCGGCCTACATGGCCGTCTCTAATGCGGATTGGGAGTCCCTGGTGAAACCTGAGTTACGTGCACAGTATGAGGTGGAACGGGACCAGTGGCTACCGCGACGTGACCATTACCAGTACGATAAGCGTACGCCGGGCCTCTTCAAGCTGGAGTGGAGTGGGGATGCTATGATTGCTCTCTCCTCCAAGATGCAGGGTGCAAGTCCGTAGGAATCAAAGTATTCGCCTTGGCCTAGGGTGTCCACGTACACAGCCACCCCATGTTCACCGGGTCGAGACCCAGGGTCTGTATTCAGGATGTAGGCTGCTGGGGTGGTGGAGTGGGTGGGAAACACATTGCGTGGAAACACACCTCGAAAGGGTACCTTAGGATCTCGCTGGAGTATGGCCATCAGCTGCTCTGTATCCATGACTCTAGCTGGCGTAGTCACACAGGACGTTTCTTTGCTGACCCACGCTGATGACGTTATTAAACTCGGCGTAGCAAATCACGTTAATGGTCTGGGCTAGAGGAACGGAGAAACGCAGTTCCAACCGTAGGCTTCCTTTCTTGAGCAAGGTCAGTTGATGATCGTGTTCCAAGGTGGGGGTGAGGTCGTAGGCGAACAACGTGTACCCACGGTGAAAGTCTCGTCGAGTGATGGTATTTCCTTCGTCCTGGTTGGTTTGTCCTGTGGCTGTAAACAGGTTCAGGTAGCTCCGCACATAGTTTTGGTTACCAAAATCCGGTTGTAATGGACGGGCTGGAATTTGATGGCCAGCCACGTGCAGTGCCAAAAAGTTGAGGTTGAAATGTTGAAAGGCGAACGGATTCTCATTCCACTGTCCATTGAAAGCGGTGTTGGTCACACACGCCAGGGTAAGACGTTTAGGGAGATCCCCTAGAAATAAATTTTCACGATTGGCCATCATCGTACCTGCTGGCACAGAGAACACCTTGGTCTGTACGCGTCGGATGGGGTACAGGGCTGGTTTTTTCGATAAGGCTTCCATGTGACTCAGCAACACCCCCTGTTGCAAATCCACCGTACGGACAAACAGGGCTGCATCTTCTTTGACTATCTTGAATGTGGAGCCATCCTCTCCAGCGGCCATCAAGGCGAACGCGGGTGTGGAACGGATCAACTTGATCTTGATGGATACACCGTTCATCATGTAGCGGTCTTGCAGGAACAGATCGGCGTGCAGTCCTCCCATCATATCGACGGACTTGCTATTGACTGCCAAGTTTTTGCGCGCGGTGAACCCATTATTGGCAGCCAATATGCTATTCATGGCTCCGGGTGTATCCTTGTAGTACTGCGAGGCTTGCAAGTGTTTTTTTTTGGCATCTGCACCGTACGACAACAGCGTCTCCATGTAGGCTCGGTACGGGTACGTATTGGTGGACGTACTGATGAGTTTATCGCTCAGACTGATATCCACCTGTTGGAACAAGGAGTGCAGCCAAAGATTCACCGGGCCTACTATCGCATCGTCCGCTATGGGCGTCCCGTCGTTGTCTATTATTTTGGCTTTCACGTGCAAGTAGGTGTGGGCTAAATCCAGGTAGGCCGTATCTTTGTTTTCAATGGTAAATTCCACGGGTCCCGTCCCCGTCAGGCTAGCCAGGGGTCGATGTTCTACCCAACGTCCTTCGGCTACACTGGTCTGGGTGGGTGGAATAGTCCACAAATCCAATTCACTGTTGGTAGACGGACACGACTCGGAGTGAATGAATGCCATTATGCGAAGATGTCTCTCCTACTACTCTTGTTCTTCTTCTTCGTCTTATTCCGGGGTGTGCGTCGTCGGTGTGTCGGACGTCGAATGACTCTTCGCCGTACCCGTGGTTGTCTTTTTAGGGGCTTGGCGATCAAGACGCTGCCTGCTTCTTTAGCCCGTCGTTTGAAGGCTTGTCGGGATGCTGTGCCTCCCAAGACATCACCGGCCACGTGCAGTCCACTGCGTACCGCTTGTTTACCCACCGCTTTGACACCCCGTGTCACCAAGGGTAAGAACGTTTTCACAATGCTGCCCAGTATGTTCCCCAATCCGTGACCTCGTTGCATGCGTGCACCGCTAAAGATGGGCAAGCTCCCTCCCGTTTGTTTCTTGTAGTAGTCGGCATAGCTGGGCGTATGGCACTGGTAAGGCACGTACATTATACGAAGTGAGGAGAACGGGCTTGTCGGAAATGTCAGCACCACTTTCCCTCGTTCGAATGCGACCGGATGTCCCGTGTCATCTCGGGCAGGTAGAGTATATGGTTGAAACTCTGGTTGACTTGATCGCCATACTTCGTTCTAATGGGGATCACCCGTAACAGAGGTGTGTTCACATCGCCCACAATATGGCTGTCCACTGCGTCCGAGTAGACGTAGAGTCCGTACACACCTACTTTCATATCCATCACAACGTCACCGTTGTCGGTGGTGGGTCCCGTGTAGACGCTGTAAGGCAGACCTAACATTTGCTGTAGCCTAGGACTGAGTTTCACACCCACGTTTGGGCTGAGCAGGATACAGGACTTGTCGTTGTGTGCGTTGACATCGAAGATCACGTGATTCTTGAAGGGATAGGCTTTCAGGGGTCTTGAATTATTCGTCACCTCCCGTAGAGACTTGTAATTCAACAAGGTGAGCAGACCCTCTATGAACGTCTTGGGCGTATCGTATTGGCCTTCGGGGAGAGTGAGTCGGTGTACTTTGCCTTCGTAGGTCACTTCGTACCATACTTCTTCCTCGTACGTTGTACCACGAGTAAGGGTATTGAATATCCACCAGTCCACATTCCCATCGTCCAGGTAAATGCAACGGTTGCGGTAATTGAGTCACGTACTTGGCCAAGGTGTTGTCAGGAAACACATCGATCGAACTGTTACTGGGCAACGTGAGGTAAAACATGACGACTGAGCTTTCTGGCTTCTGCACCGGGCTTTAATAGGGTTTTCCCTAGTAGGGCTCCTCCCCTAGTAGGGTTCCCAGGCCTTGGTCGGCTGACCTTGGCGTCGTGATCGTCGCAGTGGTGGTGTGGCCGGCGTAGAGGTCGCATAGGGGTGAAAAGAACGTCCCCGCCGTGAGGGTGTTTTGGGCGGCGTCTGCGGATGCCATTCACGTTCCCAGGTATGGGGAAGTCGAGAGGGTGCTTGCATCCAGTTCCAGCGTTCACGGTTTCCTACCAATTCTTGAGGGGTGTGTGTGTCTTTTAACCCCTGAGCAAAGGCTTCCCAGCCCGGTGGATTAGAGTGTTTGCGACAACGTACCGTATCGTTGATCAGATCGGTGATATGAGACCCCGGCACGGCTTGGTTTCCAATCAGCAGCTGCCCCTGGTCGGTCCAACCTACATTAGGATTCTGTTTCACCCGGTCCAACAATAAACGAGCCTTGGTCTTGAATGCTTTAGGGACACTGGCCAACACTTCCTGTTCGAGCTGAGGTGAGGCAGAGGCTGAGGGTGGTGGTGGTGGTGGTGGTGGTGGCGGTGTGAGTGTGGGCGCTGCGGGTAGTAGGGGTGGTGTACTACCCCTATATTGATCCATAAACGTCTTGTACCGGTTCAGCGTGTGATGGTAGAGTTGAATTTTCTCGTGATCGGGTAGTCGACGTTGGAGTATACTATTCATCTCTTCGTCCAGAGACTGGAGTTGTTGCACCGTGGCAGGGACGGGATAGGGTGATTGCAAACTCTGTAACAGTCGAGGTTCCACCAGCATCATTTTTTTCGTATGTTCCATGACGTTAGCGTCCCAAGATGGAGCCTAGTAACGGTCCCAGTACGGTAGCGGCTAAGGGTGCGAGGAGTGCGCCGAGAAATCCACCTCGTTGTAACACCTGTTTCTTTTTCTTAACACTGCCCGTCTTCTTCACCAGCGTTCGGAGACCCGCCTTGTGCCGTTGCAATTTCCCTTTCTGCAGAGGACTGAGAGGAACATTGCCTTTTAACAAATTATGCGCCACTTCACACAAACACCGTACCAAGTCTGGGTCCGCGCCGCGCACCAGGGCCCGGCCCACCTCCGGTGGCGCGCTGCGTAATACGCGGAGGGCCGGCGCGTGCTTGCGTATCCGTGCAGACATGATGAGGAAGTGAATGCTAGAGTGGATTGTCTTCTTCTTTTATTTGGGTGTGTACACCGTCTGCAACTCCCCGGGAAAAATGTGGGTGCGCAATCGAAGTGCCGAGGGTGTGTCTTGTTTCAAGTCGATGAGTAGATACCCGTGAGCCCCTTGGGTGGCATCTTCAAAGGCTTCCCGTACAAAGGCCGTGTTTTTAGGGTACATCTGTTTTGCCAGGTGCATAATTTGGGATGCGTCTCTGGGGGTTTTGAATAACACCACATACTGAGCATTCAAACTAATGTTCCTGTGCTCTTTGTTCTTACTGAAGAGATTCTGCACGATGTAGATGATGCTCAACCGACGATGATGGCTTCCTTTGGTAAAGAGACGGGTGATTCGACTGTCCGTTTCGGTCATGAGATCGTCTACCACGACCAAGGTGTCTTCTGGCGTATCCTCGGGAGGTAATCCTTCCACTATGGTGAGTCCAGGGAGACCTGCCAGTTCCTCGTACGCCGGTTGCCAAGCTCCATAACACCACAGGATGCGAGCCACGGGCGGTGAAATGAGGGTTGACCCGTGTTGGATCAGGCGTTGAACGAAGTGTGTTTTTCCCGACCCCGTCGGCCCAGCGATGAGACACGTGAAAGGATGCTGCCACCGGGGATCCATAGCGCCGTTTTATGGGGTGATTTGTGGGTTCAGACAGCACGTCGACGTGGATCCCACCGGGGCTCGTAGTCGAAAGGGTACCGTTGCCGTGGTAAACGTGATTCACCGGATCCCCTCTAAGTGTTTTTAGCGTCGTGGTAGGTGTACTGGGTGGTGGTCGTGATCGGGTGGAAGGTTCGTCGCTTCTGAGGGTAGATACGGGAGGCTGGCGGGTGAAAAGAGGTGGAGGAGTAGTAGGACTAGACCGCGTCGTAGGGCTGAGTGTGTGTGGTGATAGGGTCCGTAGTCTCAGGGTTGATACGGCGGGCTGGCGGATGAAAAGAGGACTAGACCGCGTCGTGGACTGGGACTGTGGTGATCGCCGCGTCGTAGGAGAGAGAGTAGTGGTGGTGGTGGAAGTGGTGGTGGTGGTGGTGGTGGTGTTGGGTGATTGCACTTGACGTTGAGACCCCGGTGGAGCAGCACTTGGACGAATGGTGTTGAAACAGGATATCAGGTACGCCAAATCGTAGAAGACTCCTCCAAATAAGGTACCCAGAAGCACTACTAGACACACCACAGTACCGACTTGTCCTTTTCGAGTCCGTAACAGTAAGGGTAGATGTGCACTATCCATGGTACAACCCTACACTGAAGGGTGTAGGCGATGTGAGGTAGAATTTATAGTCGTTTCATGTCACGGCCTGACACCCAGGAATTAAACGAACTGGGCCAACCTTGCCATTTGACGAAATGATAGGGGATGCCACGTCGACGTTCCGTTTTCAAAATCTTTTCCACCGTGTAGTAGTCTTTCCGTGTTTTCACTACGGGTTGTAATTCTGCCTCGTAAAACGTGCCTTGCAGTGTTTCTCCTTGTAGATCTTCCAGTTGATAGACGTGTGGCTGTCGAGGCTTATGGCGAACGATGACAAAGTGCTCGTCACTCCAGTTGGGCAAGTAACTTTTCTCAAATTGCCCTTTGACTTTACTGATCCGTACCACATCTCCGCGTTTGTAACGGGGTGACGTGAGTGGACTGGGGTGTATCGAGTACAGCGTACGGCGCACTTGATGTTCGTTGCGTTCTGTCACATCGAGGGGAGCTCGCTGGATACTGCGATGATAGGCTCGATTGTACCCTTGGACAAGTTGAGGTAGTACATCGATGTACCGTCGGGTGTTTTTGGCGGTAAAATACTTGTACATTCGTCCTTTGAAGGTGCGATTGAATCGTTCCACGACAGAGGCTTTGGTCTCGTTGTACGTATGGAAGAAAAACACCTTCTGTTTCTTAAGAAAGGCTTGAAAGTGACGGTTGAGAAATTCTGTGCCTTCATCCGTTTGCAAATAGAGGGGTTTGCGTCCCGCCTTGAAAATCTGCTGGAACGCTCGTACCAGATTCTCTCCTGTTTTGGTCCGGATCGGCAATACCCATGCGTACTTGGATAAAATATCGATACAGGTCAACATGTACCGATGTCCATCATTGTGGGGTGCAAATCGACTCATATCGACCAAATCAGCCTGCCATTGTGCGTCTACGCCTCCTACGATGACTCGGTTACGGCGAAAATGTCGTCGGGCTGCTCGATGTAAACTATAAGTGTCTTGGGTTTTTAACCATTCTCGAACTTCAGTTCGACTGATGCCTTGGGAATGTGCAGCTCGAGCGAGCGCTCCCACAGCGCTATAAGCGGCTGGACTGGTAGAGTTGTAATACAAATCTGTTAACACCTTGTTCACAGTGGTACGCCACGTGGATTCCTGCCGCCCACCTTTTCTCATTCCCTTTCGGGTGCCCCTCATCTGGGTGCCTGTCCGGGTTGCGCTGTGGTGTGTTCGCTTCATGAGTAGACACTGACACTCTAGCCTGTGTGTACCCTATAGATATAGTACTTCATCGACCATGGAGATTACTTTTTCCAAGGCTGTCCATAGATCAGGGTCCAGAGTAAAACCACCTCGCTTCAGACAGAGGAGTCGAGCAAAATAGGGACCGCGGAAAATGTAGACGTCGTCACACAGGTGAATGCTATCACCATCCAGGTCACCCAACAGCACCCGTTTCAAGGTAGTCCAGCCTTCCGGTGACAAAGAGACACGCGCTGGTTCAGACGTACACCAACACCTACTGTCGTCATCGATGAGCTCCACTCGTTGGGCATACAACGATAGGGTGCAGTCCGGTGTAAGAGTGCGGGTGGCTACAGAGTTCGCCTCGGGGTGCAGTACGTCGTGGACGTCGGTGATAATAGCTTTCAGCGCCTGCCATAATGCCGGGCGGAGTATGATAGAGGAACCACCACGCTTTTCTAACCGGGGAAAAAAAGAATCATCTCTACCACTTCGTAGGTAGACACCGACTCCCACGTGCATGAAATCGACTTCGGGCTCTTTTCCCTGTAACAACCGTGTCAATAGAGTCCATCCTGCTAGGGTTAAACATAGCTTCACCTCTCGGGGATGTTCTTCGATGAGCTGCAGTTGATGGTCATAGACGATCAGGGTGAAGTGAGGCGTGAGTTGGAACAAGGCAAGCTCCCCAAGTGCTCCGTGCGCTGCCATGGTGGTGAATGACAAAAACACCGACGAGGCAGGCCTGTATATATCGAAGGGGATGCACGTTGTGGTCTATTTTTTCCCTTCGTGAAAGTCCGTGATCACTCGGTAGTGTGTATTAAACCCCTAGTCCGTAGCCGTACACGTTATAGGTTTTTTTTGCCTCTCTCTATCCGTACCCGTATACGTTATAGTTTTTATTCCATCCCTACCTTCGTGAAAGTCCGTGATCATTCGGGCTGTAATGTTATAGAGATAGGAATGGATTTACGGGGGGGACGTGCCACTGCAGTGAGACGGACGAACTGCATTTAAAGATCAAGTGTCCCGTGTGTAGGACGTGGGTGTCCGGGGTGAAGAAAATCTACCGCTCGTAAAAAAAAGTGTGATAACACTTTTCAAAGGCCCTTTTCAGGGCCACCCAATCTTTTCGAAAGAGAACTTCTAACTGAAAGCACAAAAAACACCAGCTCCCATCACCCCTATGAAAAACCTAAGGTCTTCGCCACAATAGACTCTTAGTGTTGAATTTTTTTAATACAATTATCTTTGCAAAGAATGAACACTAACACCCATTTTGAATTTTCTACTATTTTTATTAACACAATAGAATGAACGTTTTCACCACAGTAGACTCTGGGTATTGAATTTTAATACAATTATACGCTATGAAGGCGCTTCAATGAACGTAGAATGGACATAGAATGTAGGAATACGGTAATGTCTGAATGTTTTCATTGCAACACAAGATTTGAAATGTTCAATAGTGATGCAACAAGACTTGTTTGAACTCATCATCGTCTTTCCGCCCCCGGTGCACGTAGATGTAGGTAGCAATCTGTTCACGTGGAATTCTGGGTGGACAGGCAGCTTCCAATGCCACGGCAATTTGCTCCTCGGTCACGGCCTGTAGTGCCTCAGTGATGAGCGCGTCTGATGGTATACTATTGTCCACACACGTATGCGTGTTGAAGACACCGTCCTTGTTCACACAGCCTGCACATTGCTGGATACGCAAGTGTCGAATGCGGGGTCTGAGATGATCCAGGAATGTGTCGATGTACTTGTTACAAATATACTGAGACACCTGGTGAGACAGGGCTTCATGAATTACAGCTGTGAGACTATGCAGCTTCCGCCACGCCATTATTTTCAAGGTGACGCTCTTGCGTATCTGATCTCATTTTCCATTTCCGTATATGCACCAGGAGCATGTCGTTGAATGTAGCACAGCTGACAAAGATGTCGTCACCCACATAAAATTTCGCTTCGTCACTCCCCTGGTCGCGAATAACCGCATCGACGGCGTAATCAATGGCCTGTAGTTTTAGCCAGGTGTCGAACGTCAAGGCGATATGCTTAGCTGGTCTGTCGTTAAAGGCCGGTGCGTTAAAATGCACTTCCTCGTCTTTGACACTCACAGTTAAATAGGGTGAGAGCTACCAAGTGTTCGTGTGGGCTGCCTGGTAGGCCTGCTGGATAATGTCATTGATCTCCTGCACAGACATAGGAAGTTGCACCTCTTCTTTCGCTGACTCAAGCACTTGCTGGGGCACTGGCTGAAGCACTTGCTCAGGTATTTCTAAAGGTGTTAGTCGGGGCCGTTTGGGTCGGCACCGCGTTTGGCAGGTACACCAGACTCTGGGTGCGTACGTTTGCTAGCTGTACGCTCTTGGGCTTCAAGTACATCTGCTACTTCTTGAAGTTTGGTAGCTGTACGCTGGTCGGTGATGTCCATGACTAAGATATCATCATGTTCT
Organism: Hanleya hanleyi; assembly: GCA_036873755.1. NCBI lineage: Eukaryota > Metazoa > Mollusca > Polyplacophora > Lepidopleurida > Hanleyidae > Hanleya > Hanleya hanleyi. The sequence continues at coordinate 4,888 of JAVTVY010047755.1, read as the reverse complement.
GAATCCTGGGCTTGAAGTAGATCTGCTAGTTCTTCATTTCCCGTGTTCTTCAGCGCCTCCACGAAGGCTAGAAATGCATAGGGGCCACAGCGCAGTAGATCATCGCTGAGGGCTCTGTTTTGTCGTGAAGTGGTTTTCTCCGCCATGATATCTTCGACACCGTGTTTCAGAAGTATGTTTTCCTCCATAAGCAGATCACATAGTTCGGCCACATGCTGCATCTCATCAATGAGACGAACACGGTACTGTTGAAGCTTAACTCGCTGGGGTGACTCCATCACTGCGGGCTCAGGCTGGTCAGTAGCTGCTACGGTGTAATAGGCTGGTGAAATTGCACTGGTAAAATGAAAAGCTTCTCCACGTCTCATACAGGCAGGCTGGTCAGGCAGGCAGGCTGGCAGGCTGGCAGGCAGGCAGGTAGGTGAAGCAGGCAGGTAGGGTAGTGCAATGAATACACCAAACCACTAAAAATCTCCTCCTTTTATACGTTTTTCTACATGCCGCCATCTTCAACCCACCAGTGTGGGATACAATGGCGGCAGGCCGCCATCTTGGACCCACAGAACGCCGCCATCTTGGACCCACCAGTGTGGGATACAATGGCGGCAGGCCGCCATCTTGGACCCACAGAACTCCGCCATCTTGGACCCACAGAACGCCGCCATCTTGGACCCACCAGTGTGGGATACAATGGCGGCAGGCCGCCATCTTGGACCCACAGAACGCCACCATCTTGGACCCACAGAACGCCGCCATCTTGGACCCACCACAACGGCCGCCGCCATCTTGGATCCACCCTGTCCAATGAAAACGCCTCTTTCATCCCAACCGGAAGTGACGTCATTTTTACATCCGGGTGAAAGGGGGCTCAAACAGGGTAGACGCTACTACTATTGTACGACACGCATTGTGAGCGGGCGGAAAGGTAGCTGTGGAACCATTTATTGGATATACCCCTGAAGCCATAGTAAGCCAATTTGGGCAGCAGTATATCGTGATTCACAGTGTCGAAGGCTTTAGACAGGTCTATAAATGTCGTGATGCTGTAGTTTTTTTATTCTTTGGCTGCTATTAGTTTCTCGTATAGTGATAGAACAGCTAAAGATGTAGAATGGTTGGCACGAAAACCGAATTGATTGGGGCTGATAATTTCCAATCAGCGGATAATGAGCCGATTTGTTATCCATCATATTTGACCGCCTCTCGTGCACCGGAGGCCGGATTTTCCAGCATTCAGTCATTTATATATGCCGCTCCATTCAACAACACATACACAGATCTTCGCAGCCAATTTACAGATTTTACAGACTTCTCACTGAATTCAATCTGACTTGAAGAGGCAGAATGAAAATCAGACATCTCAACAGAAAAGAACAGAAATGACCCAAGTAGTATATAAACGGCATTTAAACTCACATTGACCTACTTATTTGTTCCCCCGGGTAAAATTGAAGGGGGAACTTTGTGAGGCTCTCGACGGGTGGGGTATGTGGCAGAGCTCTTGGTGGGACCTTTTCAACATCCGGAAAGTACACATAAACTGATGACGTCATCACGGTTATTCTTCCGCGGTGATGCGGTCTGGCGGTGATGCGGTCGCGCGAAAAAGCTTCCGCGGAGAAAAAGCAGTCCCCAGACTTCGAATACGCTGCATGGTCCGATTGGGTCGAGTGAGGTATCAAAGTGAAGCATTCGTGAAGGGGCATCCAGTCATGGGTGGTTGCATGTAAAATTAGGATTTTTTTCCGAAACTATAAAAAGCGGAACACGAACTTTACCTCTAAAATAGGGGAAAACACCTATCAACCCTAGACAAAAGGGCTAATATCGGTCCCCGGGCTTATTGGGACCTGCCTATCAAGTCAATGGGGTGGCTGCATGTAAAAGTAGGATTTTTTCCCGAAACTATAAAAAGCGGAATACGGACTGTACCCCTAAAATAGGGGAAAACCCCTATCAACCCTAGCCAAAAGGGCTAATATCGGTCCCCGGGCTGATCGGGGCCTGTCTATCAAGTCAATAGGGTGGGTGCATGTAAAATTAGGATTGTTTTCCGAAAATATAAAAAGCGGAACTCGGACTTTACCCCTACAATAGGGGTCTGTATTATACAATATAAGGGAAAATGCCTGTATGGGGTATGGGGATGGTCATTTTTTTTCGTGGGCTTTACTACGGGTTGTGGGGTCTCGTTTTTCTCGTCTCACCAAGAAAAACACGATGGGAGGGTTCCCGGAGCGAAGCGGTGAAATTTTTGGGAAAAGTCACCGAGGTCTGTATATAGACCTATAGGCTGGCTGTGAGGGGTATAGGACCAACCTGGGAAATTCACACACGTTCATTGTGACATGGGTTGTTTGGTCTTGTTTTTCACGTCTCGCCATTTAGAACACGATGGGAAGGGTCCAGGAGCGAAACGGTGAAATTTTTGGAAAAGTACCATATAGCCCATATAGCTCCATACTGGCTATGGGGATATAGGTTCAACCTGGGAAATTCACGCACGTTCATTGTGATATGGGTTGTGGGGTCTTGTTTTTCTCGTCTCGTCATTTAGAACACTATGGGAAGGGTCCCGGAGCGAAACGGTGAAATTTTTGGAAAAAGTTCACCGAGGACTGGGTAAGCCCATAGGCCTATACTGCATGGCTATGGGGTATAGGCCCATACGGGGTGGACGTTTTTGGGTCTAGGTGAGCCCCTAATGATCCTATGGTGTCGTATGAGGTCTTATTTTGAAGCTGTCGTGGAGGAGCAGCCGACTGGACTAATAGTTCGTCCGTTTTCAATATTCTGCCATGCGCAGTCTGGCCCGTGGTATAGAAAGCAGGCATTTTGGGGGGTATGTGGGTGTGTGTTTGGGGTAGAGATGCACCGCTATGGGTCCGAATGGGTCGTGGAAGGTGTCAAAGTGAAGCTTGTGTGGGGTAGAGTCAGAATGGCGTGGTTTTAAATTCACGTGAACGGAAGCGGAAGTGACCTCACAGAGATCGTATGCAAATGTCACTTCCGAGATCTGAGCTCCACAGGCTTTGAGCTCCAAGAGCTCCGATCCAAGAGCTCTGCCACACGGTAGTTCCCACCACCACCACCGGGCGTTGACGCCCGTTAACGCCCGGTGGTGGCGGTAGTGGTGCTGGTGGTGATGGTGGGTGTGTGTGTGTGTGTGTGTGTGGTAGTGTGTGGTGGTGGTGTTGGTGGTGGTGTCTGTACATATAAGAATGAACATGTGTCCCTCATCAGTCCTTATGTATTGGTCGACAGATCAACATGTCGTGTACGTGTACGTTCTGTCAGAGAACCTTCTCTCGTCGCGATAGTATGCTCAGGCACATTCAAGGCAAACACAACCAAGAGACACCGCCGAGTCCCGCTATAAGTCCAACAAGTGCAGTAGAGCATCCCTATACGATGACGGTGAGCGGCCCTACGGCATGTGGAAAGACGTCCTGGGTAATGAAGTTCTTAGAGGAAGGTGTGGCAACCCCAGCTCCGACACGTGTTGTTCGGTGTTATAGCCAATGGCAGCCCGCCTACGAAACTACGCGATTACAGAATGTGAGTTTCGTCCCAGGGATTCCTCACGACATAGACGAACCGTATTACTTTGACCCCGAGCAGACCAACGTGGTAGTGCTAGATGATCTGATGAGTGCGGCCAAGGACAATTCGAAAATCGCCGACCTATTCACCAAACGGTCCCATCATCGCAATCTGTCCGTCATCGATTTGACCCAAAATCTCTTTCCTCAAGGGAAAGCGTCCAGAGATATTGCCTTGAACTGCCAATACTTTGTGTTGTTCTCCAACCCCATCGACAGAGCACAAATTCGTGTGTTTGGTAGTCGAACTTATCCTCGGAACATCGACCATTTCATGCAGGCGTTTCAAGAAGCGACAAGTCGTCCGTACGGCTACCTGTTCGTAGATTTAAAAGCCCATACCCCCGAAGATCGCCGGCTGACGACCCACCTGCTACGCGGCGAGGGATCACCACAGCCCCTACACCATCCACCGAGTCCACATTTGGTGAAGCAGCAACCCACCCCCGTACAGCGGCCCTCCTTCATACCACCAGTCCTGGAATATCACCCAACCCGAGGTTGAAGAACATAATGTGAACTCGAGGCTATGGAAGGATTTGTTCAAGGAAAGTATGGACGCCGAGATGGGCGAGATGTTGGAGGTCACAGAAAACAAGTTTCAACGCAAAGGGTATTCGAAAGAGGAAGCCGCAATTTTAGCCCATAATAGATTGGCACCCAGACTACGACGGGCTTTACGTCAGCGGTATGCCGACTTACTGACCCATATCAAATTGTTGGATAAGGACCCAGTCCATATGGAAATTGAAAGAACAGCGTCGATGTTGAAAACCTCGGGCATGAACTGGAAAGCGGCGTATGTCAGAGCAATAGCACAAAAGAAACATTTGTTCGAACGCATCGTTAAACGACGTTAAAGCCTTAAGAAAGTGTGTTAAGGCGTTGAGACGGGCGTTAAGACGTAACGACGGGCGTTGACGGGCGTCGCTGCATTTCGATGAATTGATGTCAATTCCATGGAAATCAGAGCTTCTAAGCTAATTCACTAGGGCGTTGAAGCGTTAAGCTAAGCGTTGATGGGCGTTACTCTCTATAAAAGCGAGCGTATTTCCAAAAACACGCACAGTCGACGTTCAACCGTCAACATGACTTATACTTGCTCTGAGTGCGAACGCACGTTCACCAGACGTTACGATATGATGCGACACCAGAAAACTATACATGGGATTGAAGACTCTGAGAAGTCCGTTGAGGCGGATGCTGATACAGAGACTGCTGAGAGTGTACCGACTGATACCGAAACAGAGATTGCCGAGAGTCAATCTAGTGATGCGGGGAGCTTG
>JAVTVY010047754.1:0-23015 GCA_036873755.1 Hanleya hanleyi | reverse complement strand
AACATGCTAGGGGTCGGCGTTACATGTAGAATTTGCATGTAAAAATCAATTTAACCCAGGCTTCAATGGACAGACCCAATTCCACTGTTCCGAATTACACTAAACTTCGTCCTAAAGTATTGTCGAGGACGTAGATGACGAATCCGAGGTCAGATTGTAAAATCTATTTTATCTTAATTATTAAATAATTAATTTTATTAGAAATCAATTTAACCCAGGCTTCAATGGGCAGCACCCAATTCCACTGTTCCGAATTACTCTAAACTTCGTCCTAAAGTAATATGGATAACGCAGATCACGAATCCGAGGTCAGATTTTGAAAATAAATTTTACCTTAATTATTAAATAATTAAATTCATTAAAAATCAATTTAACCCAGGCGTCAATAGACAGATCCTAATTTAACGCGCTTTATGTAAAATTTCATCCCGGATTCGTAATTAGCTACTCCCAAAATAGTTACATCGATCTGTCCGTCGCCATTTTCTACTGAACCGGGCCATCGTGAGAGGAATAGATGCCCAGTGGCAAGCGGATTTGGTCGATATGAGCGCCTTTGCCAAACACAACGATGGGAATCGGTATATCTTGACGTGCATCGATATCCTATCGAAGTATGCGTGGGTGGTACCCATCCGGACGAAAACCGGGGCGAATCTCATAGTGGCGTTCAAAGACATCTTCAATACCCCTTTCCCATACCTGCATGAGATTAACATTGGAAGTCACTGGGGTCTTAGGTAGGGGCAGATAACTCTTGCTGGGCCGCCAGGTGACCGGAAGCGACGTCACAGGAAGTGACCCGGATGTTACCGGATGCCACGTGACCGGATGTGACCTTTGACCCGGATATCACCGGATGTAACGTCATAATGACGCCATCGTGACGTCACAGGAAGTGACCCGGTTGCCACGTGACCGGATGTGACCTTTGATCCGGATGTCACCGGATGTGACGTCATAGTGACGTCATCGTGACGTCACCTGCACATCAGCCTCACTCCTCAGCCTCAAAAATGCTAATGAATTTGCCGTCTTTCTAGTACTCAAGTCACGTGGATTTCCTCCGCGGAGGAAATTAATTATATCCGCGGAGGAAATATTATATCCGCGGAGGAAATGATTATATCCGCGGAGGAAATATTATATCCGCTGAGGAAATGATTATATCCGCGGAGGAAATATTATATACGCGGAGGAAATATTATATCCGCGGAGGAAATATTATATCCGCGGAGGAAATATTATATCCGCGGAGGAAATGATTATATCCGCGGAGGAAATATTATATCCGCGGAAGAAATATTATATCCGCGGAGGAAATGATTATATCTGCGGAGGAAATATTATATCCGCGGAGGAAATATTACATCCGCGGAGGGAAATATTATATCCGCGGAGGAAATATTATATCCGCGGAGGAAATGATTATATCCGCGGAGGAAATATTATATCCGCGGAGGAAATATTATATCCGCGGAGGAAATGATTATATCCACGGAGGAAATATTATATCCGCGGAGGAAATATTATATCCGCGGAGGAAATGATTATATCCGCGGAGGAAATATTATATCCGCGGAGGAAATATTATATCCGCGGAGGAAATGATTATATCCGCGGAGGAATATTATATCCGCGGAGGAAATATTATATCCGCGGAGGAAATGTTATATCCGCGGAGGAAATATTATATCCGCGGAGGAAATATTATATCCGCGGAGAAAATCCTTATATCCGCGGAGGAAATATTATATCCGCGGAGGAAATATTATATCCGCGGAGGAAATGATTATATCCGCGGAGGAAATATTATATCCGCGGAAGAAATATTATATCCGCGGAGGAAATGATTATATCCGCGGAGGAAATGATTATATCCGCGGAGGAAATATTATATCCGCGGAGGAAATGATTATATCCGCGGAGAAAATATTATATCCGCGGAGGAAATGATTATATCCGCGGAGGAAATATTATATCCGCGGAGGAAATATTATATCCGTGGAGGAAATGATTACATCCGCGGAGGAAATATTATATCCGCGGAGGAAATATTATATCCGCGGAGGAAATGATTATATCCGCGGAAGAAATATTATATCCGCGGAGGAAATATTATATCCGTGGAGGAAATGATTATATCCGCGGAGGAAATATTATATCCGCGGAGGAAATATTATATCCGCGGAGGAAATGATTATATCCGCGGAGGAAATATTATATTCGAGGAGGAAATATTATATCCGCGGAGGAAATTATATTTGGTGTTTTTCAAGAATTTCATAGGTTTTTCTTCGACTTTGTCTCTGTTTTTACGTCGTTGAACACGGAAAATTCGCAGAATATTGCTATGAATTCGCTGAAAATTCAGTTGATTTCTTGGAAAATACAAAGAAAATCTAGAAAATTAAGTTGGTTTCTTCGGAAATAGAAGAAAAACATAGGAAATCGAAAGAAAACGACAATGGCCCTAACGGGCCACCGTACATTTGACCTTGTATGGCAGGACGGCATAATTATTCAATTAAGCAGACTTGGAATTAAGGGAAGAATGCAACACTGGATAAAAAACTTCCTAAACAATAGAAATTTTAAAGTTCGCATAGGAAATACCCTATCCACCGACCATGAATTAGACAACGGTACCCATCAGGGAAGCGTCATAAGCCCCACCCTTTTTAACATCCTCATCAATGGCCTAGCCAATGAAATTGACACGAAACATCCGGAAGTAGAACAGTCTCTATTTGCTGACGATTCTGCCCTGTGGAAAACCGCACGTTCCATAAAAAAATTGACAGGTATAATGCAAAATACACTAGATACAATTAGCGGCTGGGCGGATAAATGGGGCTTCAAATTTTCCGCCCTAAAAACAACGGGCATTATATTTTCAAACAATAAACACATTGACGTTAAACTAACACTAGGAGGTCAGAAAATTGAATTCAGAAATAGTGTTAAATACCTAGGTATGATCTTTGACAGAAAACTCACATGGAAAGACCACATCGACCAACTAGTCCTCCGGTGTAATAAAGACCTGAACCTCATGAGGTGTGTGTCTGGGACAAACTGGGGAGCTAGTAAATATAGTCTGATAAAATTATACCAAACCTTAATCAGGTCAAAAATAGATTACGGGTCCGTCGCCTACCAATCAGCATGTAAGACACAACTAAAAAGAATAGACAGCATCCAATATTTTGCTCTAAAAATAGCTACTGGAGCCTTCAAGGGAACCTTCAAATAGAAACCAATGAGAAACCTCTTCGTTTAAGACGAGAGGAACTGTCCCTGAAATATGCAGGAAAAACTAGAGCTAAGGGCGATAATCACCCATGCCACAAAATGTTTGAAGATAAAAGTGAATATGAATATTTAAAGAAAAACTGGGGAAAAGACTCCGCCCCTCTCGGCTATACCGTAAATAACCTATTCCAAGAACACGAAATACCAATCACACACATCTGCGACACAGACAAAATCACTAGGCCACCCTGGGAATTAGAGTCGCTCCACGTGGACACAAGTATACACGACTACCTCACAAAGAAGGACAACCCAGACTTCATTAGAGCCACCACCCTTAATATATCAACCAAAACTGGATAAATTACTTAAAAATCTATACAGACGGATCGAAAAACTCGAGTAATAACACAGGATCAGCTTTTGTTATACCTGAGCTCAACATACAAAATGGTTTCAAACTTCCAGACAATATGTCTGTATACACTAGTGAACTGATTGCTATAATTAAGGCTCTCGAATGGATCATCGAGCACAAACCAATCCGTGCTGTGATACTCAGCGATTCCCTTAGTGGACTCACATCCATTGAAAATTCTATATCTGACAGTAGACCTGATCTCATACACAAAATAGAATATATCTGTACACAAATACACAACGAGGGTATAGACGCCATTTTAACTTGGGTCCCCGCGCATGTCAACATCAGAGGTAACGAAGCAGCCGACCAAACTGCCAAAGACAGTCTTGCAAAAACCACACACGATGTGCCAATAGGATTAGGATATAAGGAACTCAACACTATCATTAGACGCAAAATAGATAGCAAGTGGCAAAAGGAATGGAACGAAGAAGAACGTGGACGATGGTTACATAAGATTCTTGATGGAGAGAAAAGACAAATCCAAGGATTCCAGTTATAGACAATAAGCGTGATGACCGCATCATCACAAGATTAAGACTAGGCAAAACCGGACTTAAATCACATCTGTCCATGCTTCTGAAAAACACCTCACCACTCTGTACCGCATGCAACAATGTAGAAGAAACAATAGAACATGTCCTACTTGAATGCCTTAAACACTACCCACAACGCGAGACACTTAGAAACGAATTAAAAAAATTCAACACTCCCTTAACATTACCAGCGATATTAAACCCTAAGCCCCCCATTAGAAAACAGGTATTCAAGTCCTTAATAGATTTTATCAAAACTGCTGGCTATTATTCCAGTATATAACACTACCTCCGTGCATGCGCACCACTAACTAACAATGTCAGCATTGGCCAAAATTTCTCTTTTGGAATAAAATTTAGGCAATGTGGGCACCGGAGATACTATGTTCCGTGTGGGCCGGTTGCCACATTAGTCTCAAAAATCGGAGGCCAAGACCAATCAACATCCCTGGCGACAATATTGGCCAAAAATCTCTCTTTCGCAATAAAATAGGCAATGTGGGCACCGGAGATACCATGTTCCGTGTGGGCCGGCTGCCACATTAGTCTCAAAAATCGGAGGCCAAGACCAAATCAACATCCCTGCGACAATATTGGCCAAAAATCTATCTTTCGCAATAAAATAGGCAATGTGGGCACCGGAGATACCATGTTCCGTGTGGGCCGGTAACCACATTCGTCTCTAAAACCTGAAGGCCGCTACCAATTCAACATCCAAGGACATAAATCATTAGCACACGTCCAAGAAACAACCACGCACACAGATAATGTCACTCACAAAAATGAATACTACACACTGCTTCATCTTATACTTTCAGAAATGGAGATGAACACGATGAAGACGACACAGACGAACAAGACCAGACATCAAACAGAACACTGATGACGACAAAAATTATTAAACAGCACCTCACGGCACACCGAAGATCAAAGACGGACTGGACAAGACTAAAAACAGAAGACGGATGACGATCACAAGAATGCCAACATCGCCGCACAACAAGAAACCTCCAGAACCAGAATATGACATCCTAAACCGCACCGACACGCTACCCCATAGATGACACCGAACTGACGCCTTAACACAGAATATGATCCTTTGACTTTCACGCAATATAGGACGTAGATCTGCCGTCCTGTGCCCCAATACACACTCCAAGCAATTGTTACAGGCACAGATTTCTGGAAGAACCCACCCTGTTCCCAAGGGCGTCGTTAGTGAAGTCGATCCGAAAAATCCTGAAGACGCCCATGGCTCTCCCAGTTTTTTCTGGACGGCTTTGTGCGTACAAAGGGGTACCAAGACAAAGGAATCATACACGCGATTACAGTGAACTCATATTTACCAGTATAACTTAACCAAAAACCAAAAAGAGACTTACGAACTTGTACATATAGCGATTCTTATTTACTTCTATTTATATCTTCTACTAATCTCTCATTGTTATTTATTATTTATTTATTTATATATTTAGCGCTGGAAAAGATATTCAATAAACAAAGTAATGTACCGCGAAATTCAAATAAAACATTGAGTTGATGGGCCACGAAATCCGAATGGGAAGCGGCCCTTAAACTACAATTTCAATCAAAAGACCGATGGATTTACTTGAACTTTCCATCATTATTCGATGAGCACTGATCATGCAGAACACGCGTGCTACACGTCCCATCCCCCTCCCCTCAAACACCCCGCCCCCACCCCCACCCCACACACCTTCTTACATATGATCTCTTGTACTGTAGTCTGTCCATTTTAATTAGTCTACTTTGGAGCTTGTGGAAAATCAATAATTTATATAAACTCCGCATACATTTTCTTGTTTTGCAACCTGTATAACAAACTAAACACTGAGTTTGATAAAATATCGCGCTTGAACTAACTTTGTAATTTTCTCCGTATAGAACTGGTGGTAGAAGTAAGAATTACCGCCCAAAGGAGCAAATTATTCCCCATAACTCACCATAAAGTACACCTGCAATCAGAGGTTTATCAGTCCAGGCTCGACGCTGTAGCCCCAAATCTCTGGTTTTTATTCAGTGTTTGTTTCTTGTGAAATATTCAGCATTTCGGGGTTTTTCGAGTGCATGAACTCCAGTAAACCCTTGTCAGGAGCCAACGTCATACTGAAGTTCACGATAGCAGTCATTCGACTAGAAGAAAGCTTACAACCAGCATTCAGTAAGCGTTTAGGTGACCCTTTCAGATAGACATATTTAAGTGCTCAATCTTTTGTGTAACTGAACTTAGTATTATTTCAGAGTCTATTGTGGCTGATATATAGCCATGGAGCTATAAATCCGATTTATAGCTCCATGAAATAACGAAACCGAAGGGTGCACAGGGTGCCCCCCCCCCCCCCACCTGGCACCCTTGAGCATTTTTATAAAACACCTTGTTTCCATGGCAACCACAGGACAAAATAACTCCTCATAGGAATGTGAATAATTTGATCAATATCTGAATATTTTCCTTATTCTCGAGTCTAGGGAGATTAAATTTGCCACTATATATTTCCGAGTCACGCTTTACCCGAAAATGCAAAAATATCCAAGATGGCTGCTTTGGTGACGTCACAGCGACGTAATTTTTGCAGGAAAATGCATTTTTGGTCGAATGTTTGAACTGATTTTTCGATACCATTTTTGTTGCACCCATATGACCGCCATCTTGAATTTACTCACGAAACTTTGTTCACAGGGTTTTGTGAGTAGGCCAAAAGTTAATCCCACGAGAGACGCTATAACGTCTGAAATGTAAACTCTCAATGTTTCTTCATTCTGGAGCACCACGGAGAAGAAGTGCACTTAAAGTGGGGGTGGGGTGACAAAATCTCACGCCCCATCTCAACTTTTATGTTTATGGACCGTTATGGAGTCAAACGCTACCCGTGCAAGTAAACAGAACCAAAAGATCACCGCTATGATGACGTCAGGATGACGTAATATTTAATAAATTTGATTCCTACATAATTTCTTATTAATGCAATTTTCTACAAATAGCCTGAGGACTTATATTAGAAAATAAATATGTTTTTGAAGTAAAAATTTACTGGGCACTAATATGTTATGTTACCTTGCTTGAAGTGGTTTGCAAATAGGTTAAAACTGACAGGACCAGCCGAATCTTCCAAAAGTGTGAAAAAGTGATTCAATGCTGCTTTTTTCTTCAAGCGCCACGGGTCAAAACATATGTTTATAATAACTATAATACAAAATTTGAAATCACGGAAAAATAAATCATCAGAATCGCAGTTGATATAAAGCAGCTCCAACTCGTATTTAGGTCATTCATAAAAGAATAAATACTGAAACATGTTTGTACGAGTATTAATAAAAGGTCATGTGTTGTCCATTGCTGTCTAGTATTGAATTAGGATCCACGTAGATAAAATTACTTTGCATATGGTACATAGGAGTCAAGGTCACATCATCATTGAAAAGCTATATGGTCATTTTGTTAAGTTTATTAGCGATATGAGGTGGGAAAAATTGGAAAGCTTCCCTCGGCACTTCACATTCAGACCCGAGACTTCGGTGGATTCTCGGTCATAGCCTCAGTATCTCAGCCGCGCTTTTATTGCAGGTGTTCATGTGGAGACCATGAAGTATCCAAAACGGCTCCTAGCACCGGCATAAGCGGACCGGGATCATTGATGATAACTCAGCTCAAACAACTCACCTGATGTCAAAGGAGTGATGAAGTGAACGCCTCAACATGGGGTAAACCTGGTAAATGCAAGAATACCCAGAAAAACTAACCTGTAATGCCCGACGTCGTACGGCTTAAACTTCCCACCAAACAATAAAGCTACATATATTTGTCGAATGAAATGTACAGAGGGCGGGCCTCGGGGACTAACGGTATATTACTTGTAGTTCCAGGAATGTTTTTAGTCAAATTTCTCGAGGGCTCCAAATGATCCTAAACAGAACCAAATATACCAAATGTATCTGAGATTCCGGAATATCTGGGACGGGGGAATCTTACCCTCCCCCCTTTAACGATCTTCCTCCTGTGGCTCTGGAACTACGAAACATTGAGAGCTTTGGTTAGGATTTATAGCTTATCACGTTGTGGTCAATGTGAGTCTATTAGCAAAAGTCTCAGGTCAAAGCTTCATGGGCAAATTCAAGATATAATTATTTTCTAATTTATTCATCAGTTGGTGCGGAGGAATTTGCATAAATAAAAAAATAAAAAAATCTGGCCCAAAAAATGCATATTTTTTTTGCAAAATGATGTCATTGTGACGTGACCAGGACGGCCATCTTGGATATTTTTGCTTTGTCGAGTATATGTATATATATGTCAACTTAACAGAAATGGCATATTTTTACTCCTACCATCTGGCCTTTCCTTTTTTTGCTCTGCTGTTGTTAATATTCAACTAGTTGTCTCCAAATTTCAGAATATAATCACTATGTTAGGATAGAATCTGGTGTACAAAAATGGTTAGCCTTCTTGACCTCGAAATGGATTATCGAACATTTAGGTATGAATTTGACCTTGTTGGAAGGTCACAAGATATCTTGACCTTTTGATATATGATGGCCCGATGACCTGTGCGTTGACCTGTGACCTCGACTTTGACCTCTGACCTTAGGTCAAATTTGCGATGGTACATTTTGATTGTACTATCGCATTTTTTATTCCGAGGTCAGATGTCACGGCCGTAGCCATAGGTCAACGGCCAGGTCAAGGGGTCATCATCAAAAGGTCAAGGTCGACCGCCTACATGTTGTGACTTTCCGACAAGGTCAAATTACAACGCATATAAGGAAGTGGGAAGAGGTGCCGACATACTGATTGAGCCACATGACTTCAGTGGACAATGACCTCTCACATAGGACAACCCACTCATGGACATTTGCGGTATGGGGTGTGGAAGCTTGTTTTTTCTGTCTCCATCTGTATAACACGATGGAAAGGGTCTCGTGGCCATGGGTTGAATTTCGCCGAAAAGTTTAGGCATGTCTGGGGTGGACATGTTAAATCCATTCTGGCGCAGTGGATAATGATTTGTTCGATGTTAGTCCCAATGGGGAACGAACTCATGGACATATGCGGTATGGGGTGTGGCCCCATGTTTTTTTTTGTCTCGCGATGTAGAACTCGATGGAAGGGGTCTCGAGGCCATGGGTTGACTTTCACTGAAAAAATACCGTGCGCATACGCACTGGGCAAGTAGCGCTGGACTGGACATTTTGAGATCGGGATGGACCACTATACGTCCGATTGGGTCATGTTAGGTGTTATAGTGAAGAGATCGTAGAGGACCATCCGACTCGATGGGTGTGGAATGGAAGTGAGGTTATGGCGCCCGTCAACCCCCGTCGTTACGCTTCAATGCCCGTCTCAACGCCTTAACGCCCTGTCTCATCGCCTTAACTTAATGCCTTAACGCCCTAGATTAAGGCTTTAACGCGATATAGTCTTGGTGGTTTCTGATTGGACAAGAGCCTACGAGAATTTTGAACATACCCAACGCGGCTTCCACAGCTTGGGTATGATGTGAAGGAGGAGCAAATAAACTATATGAAAACTTGCGAACGTGTTGGTCTTTCTTTCTCTCGACTGTCTGCATCATCACGATAAGACATTATGGGACTAGGTATAGAAGACGTTAGGGTATTAGGGCGTCACTGCGTGAAGACGCTCAGCAACACCATCACCACCAATACCGGCACCACCACAATCATCCACCACCACCACCATCAACAACGCACATCACCACCACCGCCACCACACTCACTCAAATCTCACTCGTCATCGCTCCTCCTCCCTCCTTCTCCTCCCCACCACTCCTCCTCCTCCTCCTTCCCACAAGCACACACAGGTAACTCTACCAGGTAGCCAGATGGAACAAGGCCATCATCTCTCCCAAATGCACTCCATTGGACCTCTGAAACTCCCCTTTCTCTACTACTTCGGAGTGATCTATTAATAGAACAGGGGTTTTACCTGAAAATTCCCCAACATATTGTAATATCCGTGGGTTTCCCACGGGTAAGTAGGGTAAAGCCTATGCTGTAAAATATCTGCAGGTAACTCTCTGGTTAGTAGGACAGATACTGCGGAATATCTGTGGGTACCTCTCTGGTAAGTAGGGTATCTGCTGTATAATACCTGTAGATATCTCTCTGGTTAGTAGGACAGATACTGTGGAATATCTGTGGGTACCCCTTTGGTGAGTAGGTTATCTGCTGAATAATACTTGCCGGTCTCTCTCTGGTAAATATGGCAGATAACTGTGAAAACCCCTCTGGTAAGTAAGGGAGACAACTTTGGTGATCTGTGCAGTAAAGCACCCTCCAAGGGGAGATAACCCTACTTCTGATGACTAGATATGGCACAGCTCAGTGATCATGTTATCCAGAATCCATGTGCCTCCAGTTCAGCAGCTTAGCCTACCAAGGGAGATAATCCCTTGACATCGTCATTGTGTACCTCTCGTCTTCGTATTAATAAATTCGACAATTCATATTCTGGTGCATTGAGTTCTTTTTATTCTTTCCAATCATTTTCTATGATATATGCCCAGAAGCCCTGATCTAAATATTGGGTCATACTAGCAGATTCTCAGAGTGATGGTAGGTGTATAGGCCTTTCACATATATTGCATTAGAGGCATAAATAAAACAGCATAATATGATATTTCATCATTGGAATGGATTGGATTAACCTCGTATTAAATTCCAATATATCAGCATATCCATATATGCTCACATGTATTTTGCCTGTATTATGGGCCGAAATGAGATTCCCAGGTTAATGTATGGGAGCATTAACCTCGTATTAAATTCCATTATATCAGCATATCCATATATGCTTACATGAATTTGCCTTACATGAAGTTCCCAGGTTAATGTATGGGAGCAGTGAGTTGTTCACTGGTCTGGCACACCAGCCATTGTGTCGAAGCCTTGCTCTGAGCTTCCTTATATACCCTCCGGTCTGGGTATCACGTGACTATTCTCATGAGTTAAATCATCATTTATTACATAACTACAAAGGAGCCCAGGGTGCTTTTTGCAGGCCTTGTGGGCTTTTTATCTCAGGATTACTTTGCCAAAATACTGCCTCTAAGGCATGCAGGATAAACTAAAAGCACCCCGGCCTCCCGTGCAACAAGCTGACAAATCGTGATGGCTGACGTCATACAGTAGCAATCGGGGTAGGTACCCTCCTTCTAGCTATGTTTATGCAACGCACAATTATTTTCCTGCATAAGCAAAGACATAGTAATTAACTACAATAAACAAGCTAATTAATAATAATAAAGTTTATACATACTCAAGGTCGATTTAGTTCAGAATTAACATAAGAAAAGTTTCCTCCGACTCCTGCCAACGAAAATCTCTAGCAGACGACGTGCGTAGGATTTTGACAACAAATAGTCCGATGAGAAATTATTATTCTAAATTCACACGAGTCACTCTAGTTCACAAAAGTTATCTCTAAAATCTAATTAACAATACTAGAGTTACCAAAATTACGGACTATGCTGGGAAAAATCTGTAACTGGTAGTAAACAACTCTGTAAACAACTAGGTCACATGACCAACGAAGAAACACTGGCCATAATGGCGGCAGGCAACAGAATTTCTGTCCACATCGCGACACATTTCTGGTACTTTCTAAATGTTAAATGACTTGCAAGATAGCTACAATGAAATAGAGCTTCTGGGCAACAAGTAAGTCGAACTAATTTACAATTGCATGTTAATATAAACTATACACATTTATAAGAATGACATATCTGCGTGGAGCGATCAGCTGTTCAGGAAACAAAGTTTGACACTGCACATATATGACACTCACTCCAAACAGACACACCACGTATACTAAAAAGTACTCCGTGTGTATCTGTCGATAAGTGCACACATATAGCAAACATTTCAAACTGATACAACATGTATACTGAAAAGTACTCCATGTGTATCACACTCTCCCCTCCTTAGCTGAATGCTCCGCTATTCTATAGAACTCTACATGTAAAACAATTGAAAAACATCAATATTTACATCATCAAAATTTAGCTATAGTTCAAGTCCAGGTATTGAGACCACTGATTTCAAATACTAATAAAATTATGATTTTGGTTCCAGACGGAGATCAATTCCAGCGTGTTCGATCAGCTGGCAGATGAAGTCGGTGGAGGTGTCTTTGCTGGCTACACCCCCCTCCAGTTGCTTGACAAAGCGTACCTGGGAAGGTGTCGGTGTTCCGGTACTGTTGATGAACTTGACCAGTTTCTTGTACCAATACATCCTCCCCTTGCTGGACAGTGTATCCTCCTCTTGCCTAGAACTGGCACGATGGTTTCGCGTTCCAGGCAAGGCTAGCATGTTATACTTGTCAAGGAGCTCACTTAAATCCATGTACAGTCCACCGTTCACATGCAGTTCCAGTCCCGTAGCCAAATACTGCCACAGCGCAAACTTGTGGGAAGGTCCCATTTTTCTCCATCCCTTGGGGGGCCACTTTGTTGTCTCTCTCCCTGTATCAATGGCGATGATCTCGTCCTTGTCCCACTCCCGGCGAGCTGGGGGAATTTGAGGCATACTTCCAAACTTTAACAAATTTCTAGCCCTGGTCCTGATGTCCAGAGTTGGATCTGGGATGGTCTCCGCTTGTATTTCTGGATGACATTCCCTGGGAGGCGTGTTGGGGAAGCTGACATGAGACAGTATTGGGGCACTGGCAGAGAGATCTAGTGGGGCTTCTGAAGGACCATTTGGGGCTGACAGGGCATGATGAGCAGCAGGAGCGGATGACAATGAAGGCGGGACACTGATGGCTGATGTGAAGCACTGGACAATGGAAGTAGGCAGGCTAATATCTGCTGCCGAAGATGACAGTGGGCTATTGTCGATCGACACAGGACACAGGATGATGGAAGCTGAAGGACCTACCTCGGCAGCACAAGATGTTGACGGAGCCTCCCAGAGAGCTGGCGTATTATTCGCTTCTGCATATAATGGAGGAGAGACACCGATGGTCGATGTGGAACAGGGGAGGACAGGAGCCGTTGAGGTAACAGTCACAACCTTGCGTACGTCTTCCACGATGGACTGAGTGTTCATCAATATATCGAGCTGTGGTTCAGCTGCACCTTCCTCGGGGATCTGTTGATCCACGGCTTCCAACACCTCCTGTTCAAGGCTGATGTCATCCAGAGTGACAACTGGTGCCAAAAGTTGTTCAGCCGCTGTTTCCATAGGTGTAGCATTCACCGAGCCAAACTGAAACTGAGGATCGACCCATTTGTTGACCAGTTCAATTTCATCTGCCTGGAGCCCCAATGCAGTTGCGGTAATCCACCGGAGACGTCTGTTTGTTCCATTTATGCCTTCGCCAGTGGGCCTTTCTGTCGGCTTGTCGTTTTGACCAACTATGATGGCCAGCCGCCTCGTCAGTGCTGTAAGTGAACGCTGGTTGCCGAAGATGGATGATTTCAGGATTGCCTTGTACCAATAAACATGTCCGTCCACTTCGGATCTCAGCCATGACCATGGAATGCTTCCCAATTGCAGGTCGATTATTTCAAGGTTTTCCTCCCAGTCTGGACTCCAGGGGTCATATTCGGACTTGCTGTGGGTTTCCTCCTTACGTGGCTTCTTGCTGGGAGGGCCCCCAGGGACATCAACAATGAGTGAGGATTCTGCTAACGGTGACTTTCTCCTTGCCGTTTCCCAGCCATCGTCCCAACTTCGTGCAGAGCGTGATGGCTTCTGACACTTTTTCAGCCACTGGCGAACAACATCACGGGATCGCAGAGAGACACTGGTATTCCACTGTGGAGTCTGAACTATTTTGGCATAGTTCTGGGGAGAAGTGGCCAGCCAGAATCCATGGATCTCACTCCAGAAACCTCGCTGAGGACACTTGCTGCACTCCAGTGGATGAAACTTCTCCATATGGGGACGTAGATCTAACATCCGCCGCAAAACCTTCTCATTCTCATAACAAAACGGGCAGACGACCTCTAGGCATCTGTGTTGCCAGGTTGCAGATGCCAGGTGCATCTTTAGGTCCTTCTTATACGTGAAACTCAACGGACACAACCAACACTTGTTGTCTGTGGATGCCATTCTGGAAAATACAAAAGTACTTTTGAGTGGGTGAATGCGGGGACAGGTCAAGGTAAGGCCACTTCCATACCACCCTCTGAGAATCACAGCAATGTAACATCTACAGCTCTACTCTATCATGACAAACCCACAGGCGTTACTTGCATAGGCTTCTACCAGAACCTATCTCAGGCGGAGGCACTACAATGCACCGTTGTCAAAGGCTAATGTCCCTCATATCAGGCACTTCAGGGTGATCAGTCCTGACCCCTGACCTCATAAATGACTGGACTCCTTCTGACAATCTCCAACTTGTGGATTACTGAACACTCGTTCAGTTCCACTATTGCACCCTCCCAGTATCGTCTATTCACGGTTGTCAATTAATTTCTGTAAATTTTCTCCATGGCTATGAGTGCACGTTTCCCTTCTAGTGTCCCATTGTTAACTATGACGTCCTTACACATGGGGAAGGGGGTCATTCTGACCAACTTTTTAAGCACTTTTGGAGATTCCAGACTTCTTGTACCACGCTGGTGGGTGTTTCCCACGGTACTGCGCAAGACGATCTATATGGTAAGCCTTGGGTTGCTGTTTAGCACTCTTTTGGACCAGATATGTTATGTCGTCTAGACGTTTGACGACAACATATGGGCCTTTCCATTTAGATGTGAGTTTATAACAAACTCCTGCTTTTCGCACAGGGTCATACAACCAAACAGGTCCGAGTTTCAGAGACCGTTTCTTTGACCTCAGGTCATAGTGCTTTTTCTGATAGTTGGCTGCCTTCTTCAGAATATTTCGGGCATCGTCATGGACTTCCTCAAGTGTTTGGCGGAGTTCCATTGCATACGTGTCAAGATCCCGGTATTCTCGTTCATCAACTGGCTGACTAACCAAGGCTTGCATAGGCAGAGTAATTTCATGTCCAAACACCATCATCTTCGGTGTTTTCATGGTTGTGGAGTGCATAGAGGACCGGTAGGCCATAGCTAATTGTGGCAGATATTCATCCCATTTTCTCTGTCGTTTTTCACAGAACGCTGTAAGCATGGCTCCCAAGGTTCGGTTATACCTCTCAGCGTTGCCGTTTGCCTGGGGCCTCATGCTGGTTGTTCTGATTTTGTCGATTTGCAAAAGATTACACACTTCTGCGAACAACTTGGACTCGAAATTGGTCCCCTGATCAGTGTGTATTTGAAGAGGCGTGCCGAATCTGCTGATGAATTCATTCACGACAGCTTCTGCTACCGTCCTGGTTTCCTGGTCAGGTAAAGGAATGGCCTCCGTCCACTTAGTAAAGCAGTCAGTGAGGACTAGCACATACCTATTGCCCTTGTCTGTCAGGGGTAGAGGACCGAGAATATCCATGGCCAATCTCTCCATTGGACCTCCTGACAGGTACTGCTTTAGTGGTGCTCGACCCTGGTCTTTACTCAGTTTCCTTTTAGTGCACTTATCACACTGAGTACAATAGCGCTCCTTGAAAGACTGGTACAATGAGTTGGATATTAGATTTGGAGTTATTTACAAACCACTTCCTGTACAGCATTCCACCCCGGATCTCGAGTCTATCCCAGTTTCGCCAAAGCGTTTTAAGGGATGAAGAGAGATGGGAGATACTTGACCAATCGGGTCGTTTTCCTTCCTCTAGAGCGAGCAATATAAGTCCAATATTTGGATCTTGAATCTGTCTTTGACGTACCTCATGTGGATGCCAAGAGTCTAGCAGAGCTTGGTTTTCCTTCAGTCCGACTAATGCTGGTTGTTGACTTCTCGTAGTAACCCTAGCAGTTGTCACTAGCTGATCTAGACATAGTGTTTCTTCCGTGCCACCACTGGGAACAATCGGTGGAGGAATGCATTCTTCATCCGATTCATCATTCCCACGTTGCTGTCTAGTGCAAGCATGGCAGGGATTACGAGACACTGCATCAGCATTCCCGTGACTGCGGCCTGCTCTGTGAGTTACTTCCAAGTTGTAGTTTCCTAACTCCTGTAGCCACCTGGCTACTTGACCTGTCGGATTTTTCAGGTTCTTCATCCAGGACACTGCAGCATTATCAGTTCGGAGCAGCACCTTTTGACCATACAGATATGGGTGGAAGTACTTAATTGCTGTTATAACAGCCAGGAGCTCCTTCCTTGTGGTGCAATATGAGCGCTCATGCTGATTCAGAGATTTGCTCATATAAGCAATGACATGCTCTCGTCCACCCTGTTCTTGGGAGAGAACGGCACCTACAGCCTGGTTTCTGGCATCAGTGTCCAAAATAAATGGTACTTCTGGAATGGGGTAGGACAATATGGGTGCAGAAGTCAAAAGTTTGCTTCAAAGTGTCAAATGCTTCCTGACACTCGTCAGTCCATTTAAAATGCGACCCCTTCTCGGTAAGTTTGTGGAGGGGCTTGGCCACATTAGCAAAACCCTTCACAAATCGCCTATAGTAGGAACAAAGTCCCAATAGGCTTCTGACTTCCTTCGCAGTTCTGGGTTGTGGCCAGCTCTGAACTGTTGAGATCTTGTCCGGGTCAGTTTGTATCCCCTCGGCTGACACAACATGCCCAAGGAACTTCACCTTCTTCTGGAAAAATGAACACTTAGAAGGTTTTAGCTTAAGGTTGGCCTCCAGCAGTCTTTCAAAAACGTGTTCCAACCGTATAAGGCACTCGAGGACTGTTGTCCCAGGGACGATAATGTCATCAATATAAAGAAGACATTCTTCCCATTGGAGCCCGCGAAGGACGTCCTCCACCAGGCGCTCAAATGTACTTGGAGCATTTATGAGCCCAAATGGCATCACCGTAAATTGGAACAGCCCCCGACTAGTGGTAAAAGCTGTTTTCCCCCTGTCCTGTGGTGCTACGCAGATTTGCCAAAATCCGGAGCTCAAATCCATACAATTAAACCAAGTGGACCCATTCAAGGAGTCGAGGCAGTCATCCACACGAGGCAAGGGGTAGGCGTCTGGCACAGTTACGTCATTTAAACGTCGATAATCAACACAAAACCGTGTGCTTCCGTCTTTCTTTGTGACCAATACAACCGGTGATGCCCAAGCACTCTGAGAGGGTTCAATCACATTCCTGGCAGTCATCTTCTGTAACTCTTCCTTAACTATCTCACGTTTGCCAAGTGGGAGTCTTCTAGGGGGCTGTCGAATGGGGGCAGAATTTCCAGTGTTAATGCGGTGTTCTACTCTGTCAGTTCTGCCGAGATCATCTGCAGACTTTGCAAATACAGATTGGTATTTTACAAGCAAAGTTGCAAAAGATGCTTTCTCTTCTTCATTCAAGTGGACAGAACCCTTCTCCCACATTTCTATGAGATGCTCAGGTATAGGTGAAGATGCCAGAATGTCGTTCTGACTACTGCTTGCAGAACACAGATGTGGCTTAATGTCCACATCATCATACAGAGATGTGCACTTGCCCAGCCGAGTGTCTGAATAAAGCTTGACTTCTTCACTGCTGTTGTTAACCAACTTGAGGACTATATTGCTGGAACTGGTGTCAACGATTCCCTGTATAAGCCGAACACCATGTTTCCTTAATAACTCACTAGATGGCTCCACAATTCCAGTTGGTGCAAGATGTTCCTTTTTGGGGATCTCTACAGGCATCCAACCGACAGACAAAGGGGGAATTGTTGTACTAGTTCGGACTATCACTTGGCATGCCATCTCGACTTCTCCACCGATCCAACAATAAATCTCGTTATCACACGTTTTCAGTTTAAGCTGCTTGTAATCTATTCCTGTGACATGCTTCAACAGAAAATCCTGACCTAAAATACCTTCTGTTGTGATGTCACAATGGGCTGCAGATAGGACTTGTTACCAAACCTCAACTCGAACTCAGCTGTCCCATAAACTTCCAGGCAATTACCATTGACTCCAAGGACTTTAGTAGGCAACCTCTGTAGCCTAGGATCCATGCCCAGTCTGTCAAGCGCTCGCTTAGACAGTAGGGACATGATGAACCCACTGTCAACCAAGAAGTGTATGGGGTGATCCAATCCTTGTATTAAACCGGCAACAAAAAGACCATTGTCAAATTTGTTTACTTTTCCCTCAAGCTGACCACCACGAATTGTTCCTCTTCTCTCGTTAGTGTCACTTATCTCCGGGGTAGACAAAAGACAAGTCTCTTCAAGATTGTCAGTTTCCTGATAGCTGTGGTTTGGTTCATAATCTGCAGGCCCATTTACACCCGTCAACTCTTGGCCTACTGAGTTGACGGGCGGCCGTTTCCCTGATGCTGTTGGGCTTGCTGCCTACACTTCTGCAACAGGGGACACTTGGCATAGAAATGGTTGGGGAATCACAAGCGAAGCAAGTTTTACCATCTTGCCCAGGCTGTCTGAATCGTCTGGCAGGAGCGGGGGATGGTTTCTTTGTTTCCAACTTTTCCAGGCGGTTCAATGCTTCCTGCAATAGTGTGGTAAATTCTAATTGCTGCTGAGAGGGGGAATCTGTTTTGACAGCAGTAGCACCCGTCACTCAGAATCTCCCATGAGGGCCTCAAATCGTTCAATGATGTCGACCGCATCTCCTATAGTAGTGCAGCCACGATCGAAACATCGGCACTTCATATCAACTGTGATGCTCTTATACAGTTGGTTGAGTGCTAATGCCTCTTGGGCCTGGAGATCCAAAGTGGGGTATGCTTTTTGAGTCATTTGCCGGAGGTCATCACCTAAAGCGGCTATTGACTCACCAGACACCCTTCGTCTGGCTTCTAATTTAGATAACCAGCGATTCTGATGACGTGTGCTGCCGAAACGTTGCTCAAGTTTTGATGTTAGTGTTGCGAAGGATCTCTTGTCCTTCATGGTCAATCCAATATAAAATGTTCTGGCAGTACCTCGTAGGCTAGCAGACAAAGCAAGAGCTTTCTCTAACTCTGTCCATCGTCCTAGCTCTGCACAATCCTGAAAATGTGATATGTATTTCTCGTAGTCACCTTTGCCATCGAATGGTTGTGGTTTATATCTCAGATTGGGATTCTGAAATCCTCCAATCTCAGCATCCAGACCTGGCAAAGGCCTACGTGAAGTCTGACGCCCTCTAGGTTTAGGGGCGGCTGTATCCCCTGCCTCGGGCCGGGTTGTTTCTTCAAACAACATAGCATTGTCGCTCTCATCATCGACCACATTTTCATGAATATCGTCCTCTATATCAGAATGGTCCCCATGTTGGATGTCATCTTCTATGCCTTCCTGGTCACGGAACACAATTTCTGGATCGAGACTTAATCAGCGGTGATCTGAAATTGTGTGGGATCGATCACTGGATGCTGTTTAGGATTACAGCATCCCACTTCTGACACCAGTGTAATATCCGTGGGTTTCCCACGGGTAAGTAGGGTAAAGCCTATGCTGTAAAATATCTGCAGGTAACTCTCTGGTTAGTAGGACAGATACTGCGGAATATCTGTGGGTACCTCTCTGGTAAGTAGGGTATCTGCTGTATAATACCTGTAGATATCTCTCTGGTTAGTAGGACAGATACTGTGGAATATCTGTGGGTACCCCTTTGGTGAGTAGGTTATCTGCTGAACAATACCTGCCGGTCTCTCTCTGGTAAATATGGCAGATAACTATGAAAACCCCTCTGGTAAGTAAGGGAGACAACTTTGGTGATCTGTGCAGTAAAGCACCCTCCAAGGGGAGATAACCCTACTTATGATGACTAGATATGGCACAGCTCAAGTGATCATGTTATCCAGAATCCATGTGCCTCCAGTTCAGTAGCTTAGCCTACCAAGGAAGATAATCTCTTGACATCGTCATTGTGTACCTCTCGTCTTCGTATTAATAAATTCGACAATTCATATTCTGGTGCATTGAGTTCTTTTTATTCTTTCCAATCATTTTCTATGATATATGCCCAGAAGCCCTGATCTAAATATTGGGTCATACTAGCAGATTCTCAGAGTGATGGTAGGTGTATAGGCCTTTCACATATATTGCATTAGAGGCATAAATAAAACAGCATAATATGATATTTCATCATTGGAATGGATTGGATTAACCTCGTATTAAATTCCAATATATCAGCATATCCATATATGCTCACATGTATTTTGCCTGTATTATGGGCCGAAATGAGATTCCCAGGTTAATGTATGGGAGCATTAACCTCGTATTAAATTCCATTATATCAGCATATCCATATATGCTTACATGAATTTGCCTTTATTATGGGCCGAAAAGAAGTTCCCAGGTTAATGTATGAGAGCAGTGAGTTGTTCACTGGTCTGGCACACCAGCCATTGTGTCGAAGCCTTGCTCTGAGCTTCGTTATATACCCTCCGGTCTGGGTATCACGTGACTATTCTCATGAGTTAAATCATCATTTATTACATAACTACAAAGGAGCCCAGGGTGCTTTTTGCAGGCCTTGTGGGCTTTTTATCTCAGGATTACTTTGCCAAAATACTGCCTCTAAGGCATGCAGGGTAAACTAAAAGCACCCCGGCCTCCCGTGCAACAAGCTGACAAATCGTGATGGCTGACGTCATACAGTAGCTCAATCGGGGTAGGTACCCTCCTTCTAGCTATGTTTATGCAACGCACAATTATTTTCCTGCATAAGCATAGTAATTAACTACAATAAACAAGCTAATTAATAATAATAAAGTTTATACATACTCAAGGTCGATTTAGTTCAGAATTAACATCAGAAAAGTTTCCTCCGACTCCTGCCAACGAAAATCTCTAGCAGACGACGTGCGTAGGATTTTGACAACAAATAGTCCGATGAGAAATTATTATTCTAAATTCACACGAGTCACTCTAGTTCACAAAAGTTATCTCTAAAATCTAATTAACAATACTAGAGACCAAAATTACGGACTATGCTGGGAAAAATCTGTAACTGGTAGTAAACAACTTTGTAAACAACTAGGTCACATGACCAACGAAGAAACACTGGCCATAATGGCGGCAGGCAACAGAATTTCTGTCCACATCGCGACACATTTCTGGTACTTTCTAAATGTTAAATGACTCTTGCAAGATAGCTACAATGAAATAGAGCTTCTGGGCAACAAGTAAGTCGAACTAATTTACAATTGCATGTTAATATAAACTATACACATTTATAAGAATGACATATCTGCGTGGAGCGATCAGCTGTTCAGGAAACAAAGT
The DNA here is from genome assembly GCA_036873755.1 of Hanleya hanleyi. Taxonomy (NCBI): domain Eukaryota; kingdom Metazoa; phylum Mollusca; class Polyplacophora; order Lepidopleurida; family Hanleyidae; genus Hanleya; species Hanleya hanleyi. The sequence goes on along the minus strand of JAVTVY010047754.1, from coordinate 1,567 downwards.
TTGACACTGCACATATATGACACTCACTCCAAACAGACACACCACGTATACTAAAAAGTACTCCGTGTGTATCTGTCGATAAGTGCACAGTGCACAGAGTGACAGTGGTGATACTTCAGTGCATTCGTCTTTCTCACATCTTGACTTCCGTATTACCAACGTAGAACTTCAAAAAGCAATTAAAAACCTGAAGTCAAATAAGTCATGTTATCTAGATAATATAAGTAATGAAATGCTCAAGTCTGGTCAATCATTTCTAACACCATGCTTCAGTAAATTGTTCAACCTTATTTTTACCCATTCTGTATATCCTAGTTCTTGGTCAAAAGGTTACATAACGCCACTACATAAGAGTGGGAGTGTTAGAGATCCCAATAACTTCAGGGGCATAGCTATTACTAGCTGTCTTGGTAAGCTCTTCAACAGAGTGATGAATGATCGTCTAGAAACTTACTTGCTGGACAATGACATAATTCCAAAAGAGCAAATTGGGTTTTGCCGTGGTAAACGTACGACTGACCACATGTTTATCATTAAGTCGCTTGTTGATAAGTATACCAAACAGCTCAATAAGCCTTTATATACGTGCTTCATTGATTTGTCAAAAGCTTTTGACAGTGTATGGCACGATGGTTTACTTTTTAAGTTGAGAAAATGTGGAATGAACTCCCTTTTTTACAAAATAATAGAAGATATGTATAGAAATGTACGTTTACAAGTCAGGCTAGGTGGGTCATTCTCACGGAAAGGCGCAATTCGTGTCACTCGTCCCAAATTTTCTTCTATCCAGTCTTATGGCTGAAAAAATTCAGATTGTTCGTAGTATTCATTTAGTAGAGTACGAATAACTCATTGCAAGCACTCTCCCGAATGATTTTTTCGGGTAAGTTTTCACCAGAACCCTCAATTTAGGGTAAAATAGACCTGTAACTGGCTGTAGTGACCTACTTGATACCATGATAAAGTTGCCAAAAATTCTTTTATTCTACATTAATCTACCTTTTTGGCAACCAACTGCATCTGTTCTTTCAATACATGAATATATTTTTTACAAGGGCAGATTGTCTTGTGAAAATGGCATGGGCAAAGGTCTGTAACTGGTTTTCGGGTCATTGGTGTTACTGTAACTGAAATCGGAGCCAAAAAGCGAACGCTTAAATTAGAAACAAAGTTTTGCCACCAGGCGGCTTCTTTTCCAAGCGCGGGTAAACTTGAGATTCCATAAGAAGTGTTTTATGAATCTCTTTTCAGTATTTCAGTCATTTCTAGCTCCAAATTTTCAGCGTATGTTTATTACCGGTCACTGGTGTTACGTGTCAGGATCAACATGTAGTGGCTCCCGAGTAAAAATATTAACTGGTAATAAAGAAATGTGCGTATGAATTACAAAATCATTGTTCTTGGACCGTCACGACAATATACGAGGGAGCAACAATTAATTCCTTCCAAAATGTCAGTGGTGTTACCTGTCAGTGGTGTTACTATTTGTAGGGTAACACCATTGACAATTATGATGATTTTGCTCCAAATTTCAGTACAACTTGAATTTACCTTTCTTCCAAATAAT
>JAVTVY010047753.1:0-24166 GCA_036873755.1 Hanleya hanleyi | reverse complement strand
GTGGACTACTGGAATATCCTCATCATAACATTTCATTATGTCATATGTTACTTACGTGACGCCTTTTTGTTACTTACGTGACACTACCAGTGTTGCTTAATTACGTATTAGAACGCACTTAAAATAAATATGCCAAAAAACATGTCTATTGTGTGCTTGTTCACTCTCATACCAAGAATATATATCATCAATTGGGTAGATTTTCCCAATCAAATCAGACGATTTTTAATCAGAAGAAGAAAATGGGGAAAATGCCTAATTCTCTGCGTTACTTACGTGACAGAGCACAAATCAAGCTCTGTGAACTAATCAAGTGAATGAAAAGAGTTGTAACATTTCTCATATAGAAGGTAGGATACTACTCTTATATACTTATGAGGTTGTAGCTGTGAAGTATTTTTCCTCTTGTCTGGGTGAGTGAGCAAACTTCAAAAAAGGAATGAAAATGCTACTTACGTGACGTGAAATGGGCCAAATAAAGTTGGCATGGCCTAATATCAAAATGGCTCAGATGCTGAGCATGCGCTCCCTTGAAGGAACTTGCACCTTCTTGACATGATTTGATAGCGGGTGATGTGTTTCCCATGTTGAGCTGCAATTTGATTTTTAAGATTTGATGGAGTAGACTAAATGAATCTAAAATTTCATACTAAATATGTTTTATCACTAATGGGGTTCAATGGAATTAAACCAGTGCTTCCGATTTAAGAAGCGCGAGAGCGAAAGCGCTCAATCGCGCGCCTGAATCAAAATTTAGAGGCTCTTTTTTTCGCGCTTCTTGAATTTATCGTATGGAATAATCTTTATTTACCTCTAATAACTTTCCATGAAAACGCAAGACGTTTCGATCACGAAAATCCGGAAGTGTGCGAGCTCTTCTGGCAAAGGAGTTAAACTTGGTTCGGATTTAACCGAGGACCGAAACGTCCTCGCTTATAATTGGTTAAATTTCTACAGCTGTGTGTAAATACTGACCAATCACAGCGGCGGATACAGCTGTGTGTTTATGTGTCGACGGACATATTGTTGTTGGCGCGCTCGTCTGATTTTGGGATTTGTTTGATCGATTGTGGCCGCGAATAAGCGAAATGGCTACAAAACTTCCACCAACAGTTAGACTAGAAACATTTAAAAGGCGGAACACTGGTGGTGTTCTATCGTATACGGCCGATAACGGCATGGTACCGTAACGGATGTTTGGCGCAAACTGCGCAAAACATTGACAAAATCAAACATCGCAGAATCCGAGGAAAGGCACAGAAAGAAATAAAGGGATAACAATGAAACACATCAGGGATAACTGGTTTTGCTTACGTTTGTTATCAACATTTCATACATGATTGTCATATAATATTGATGTCGCATTTCATAATGTTAAGAAGTTTGAAAATAATACTAATACTTTTCTTGCAAGAAGAATCATAAAATGGGAATTACTAGCTACATCCCCATTCTCGTAAATAGCTCTAGTTTTTAGAAGGGTTTTTTTTAGAGGCGTGATCGCTCTTCTTGACAAAATTAGAAGAGCGATTTTTAGCTCTTCTGGATTTTTCAAATCCGAAGCACTGTTAAACCAAATGAGCTGCATGTACAATGTACATGCTCCAAACTCTGATTCTATTTAATACAGGGCACATTTTCACAGCACGCTTCATGACATGCGAGTGACATATACGCGTTATAATGGCCCATTTCCACAGCAGGCGACTCGACATGTTGCAGTGAAAATGCATTGAAACTTCCCTGGTTCTAATTTTGTCACGCGTCAAAAATGTGAATGATGTCGCTGCGACAAGACGCATGTTGTGCGGACATTCATGCTGAAGATAAATACATCAATATATACCAATTGGGATGGTCTTGCCGTGGTTCTTGTCAGCCCAGCCAGCATAGTACCTGTCAGGATGATACACAAACAATTATTTACCACGGTCGAGAAAGATTTTGAACCATGGGCATGTACACACACAATATTGGAATACAATCCGCCTTTTGCGCTATTCCTAATGCCGGTTTCACCCGCAAGGTGGCGCTAGCGCTCACGGCACTTTGGTCTGTTCCGGTTTAGCTGTCTGCTACTGTAAACATGTGCAGGAAGGAAGGGGGGTATTGTATTTCGCCTCATTTCGTCAGATTTTCTCACTGATGGAGACGTCCTTTGTAGTTTACGTAAGTATAGTCATCAAGTCTAATTTTTACTCGTTTGTACAAGCATAATAAAAGCCGCTTTGTCAACAAATTGGGCAATCAAAGCTCGTCGTTGTTATAAAACATTTGTTTAGTTATAGTAGAGACTTGCGTGTCATCGACTCAGGGATTGCATATCTAATAATTAGATAATTAAACTAGGCCCATGGGCATATATGGAAAGGTGGTTCAGAAGATAAACGCTGTTGCTTGATTGAGGGTTGGGACAGACATGACATAACATCCATCGCCAGTATTGCACTGTACTTCCATTTGTAAATTAGTGTTTTGTAATTTATGGCTAACAGGAAAAATAGTTTTTAACTGATTGTGATACCCGAGTATCATTTTCAGAGACTATCTATAGACTAGCTGCAATAGTGGAGATAGTAAAACTCAAAAGAATAGCTGCTTAGTTTCAATTAAAAATAGTGTCTATTTGTTTGAAAAAGCCCCCCAAAACACCTGAAAAACTGGCCATAATACCAAGCTGATCTGTATGTAGTGGTAATACTATTATACATACACCCGGTACTGGCACTGAATGAAAGTATTAGAACACATGAGTGCATGAAACAACAAGTGGCATCCATCTCAGAATATTTCAGTTCTCAGACATGTCAGATAGTATTATTTAAATTCAATTAATTCATTAATTTCACTACAAACATGTACCTATATATCTAACACCAGTCCATGTGATGACCTAGTTTCAGCTTGACCACTTCCATTCATCAGAAACTAGACCCAGCATAGATACATGTACATGTACAGCCCCTAGAGCTATGGTAGAGCAGCTCTTTACACATGTACATGTACATGTTGCCTTCTGAACTGTATTTCTCTGAGCTGGGGTCAATCTTTGCAGGCTTCCATACTCTAGTGCGTATTAATCTGATATCTTGAAGGAAAACAATTAACCGAGTATTATTTAATACAGGTAAGGGATCAAGTACATGCTGACTGACTATATATAGGCCTACAAAGCCTGTCAACCACTGAAGGATAATCATTCTGGTCTGAGAAAGAATAAACAATTTGGAACTATTTTTATAGGTGTACTTCGGACAACCCTAAAATCAGAAATTTTCTAGATAGCATAATAAAGGCGAGACAACTCACCTTTCTAAAAATTAAAAATAAGTAGCTATTAGTGCAAAAACTACTTCGTCCGTATTTATGAGAAGTTAGAAGACATATGGCACATTAATTTCCTGTTCAGTGTGTCTTTTCACAATAAAATTATGAAACACTACCAGCAGTCCCAACTGAGGCGGGTTGGGTTCTTGTTAATCACATTATAATCATACAGCTACATTAACAGCTACATGGTAGTCGGGTTAACTAATAATCCGATTATTTCTCACAATACTCGATCAAACAAACTGGCCCCTGCTGATTGTTTTCAGTAGAGTGTGGTTTAATCAGGCTGAACTGCCGGCCACCCACCATGTTTTATAACAACAACGACGAGCTTTGATTGCCCAATTTGTTGACAAAGCGGCTTTTATTATGATTGTGCAAACGAGTAAAAATTAGACTTGGTAGTGTTTCATAATTTTATCGTGAAAAGACACACTGAACAGGAAATTAATGTGCCATATGTCTTCTAACTTCTCATAAATACTGAGGAAGTAGTTTTTGCACTAATAGCTACTTATTTTTAATTTTTTAATTATCTAATTATTAGATATGCAATCCCTGAGTCGATGACACGCAAGTCTCTACTATAACTAAACAAATGTTTTATAACAACAACAACGACGAGCTTTGATTGCCCAATTTGTTGACAAAGCGGCTTTTATTATGCTTGTACAAACGAGTAAAAATTAGACTTGATGACTATACTTACGTAAACTACCAAGGACGTCTCCATCAGTGAGAAAATCTGACGAAATGAGGCGAAATACAATACCCGCCTTCCCTCTTGCACATGTTTACAGTAGCAGACAGCTAAACCGGAACAGACCAATGAGTGCCGTGAGCGCTAGCGCCACCTTGCGGCCGAAACCGGCATCAGGAATAGCGCAAAAGGCGAATTAGTGCAACTACATGTATAATCAAACTAAAGATAAGACTGACTTTGATGCCATGCAATATAAATTGCTGTCTTTGTTTATGGTAATCCCTCTAATAATTCAATCCCCAGATCAAAATTCAATCACCCCCAATATTGGGGACAAAATGCAATCGAATGTTCTAATAAATTTGATCACCCTTGAAAATCATTGAACTTATGGATTATATGCATGATTTCAAACCCTTTTGTCAATTCCCTGTTCTAATAAATGTGATCACCCCCAAATTTTATGGCAGAAAATTTCACTTCCTATGATTGAGGGATTACTGAATCATAATACTGATGGTTTTAAGAAAGAATAATGCATGAATCTGAGAGAGAACGCACGGATAATGCACAATTTTGAGAGAGAATGCATGATTTTGAGAGAGAAGAGAGAGAATTAGGGTTTAACGTGGCGTTCAGCAATATTTCAGCTTTTTTTGAGAGAGAGAATGCACGATTCTGAGAGGGAATCACTCTATAACCCAGAGAGAATGACACCAGTTCAAAGACCCGGCAAACCAATGTCCTCACCTGTAGCACTTGATGACAAGTTCAAGGTCAGCTGCATATGCCACATGGTATGGTTTACCATTGTCTAGTGTCTCCAGTGACTATAGAAAAAGAAAAGAAAATCATGACCATATCACCACTTGTTGTATTTGGAGAACAAAACAGATGTTTAAAGAACAGTGTCTGATTCAGGTCGACATTTGCTTGCAGTGCTCGAAAAATACAATAGCCAATGGTGATGGAAAAACAAACTGCTGCAAGTAAAATTTTCAAGAACTCGCCTAGATGGCAAGGAGAAATCAGGTGGCTACTTGACATGTTTAATCGCTGATATGTCAGCTTAAAGCCAGCTAAGAATTTTCATTTGTGAGTGATTTTCATGGAAAATGAGTATAACTTTCACGGCGGAAGTCTAAGCTCAGACATGCGTAGCAATGAAAAACAACTTTCGCTCGGGGCACTTGCATAGCATGACCTCTGCTAAATGTTGCCCACCATCAGTAATGCATAGAATTACATCAAATTTACCCGCCAAAACTGTCACCTTTATCCAAAATGAGAAGTGATCTCTACTTTTTGGCAAATGTCAGAATGCATGGCAGATCAAGTCTACTTTTCTTTTGTAATGTGTTCAAAAACCCTGCATGTTTTTAAACTGCATTCAAAGCTGATTTGGAGATGAAGAAATATCTCAATTGATAAAACAATCAGGCCACGTGTAAATGTTACAACACAGAATCAATTTTCTGGGCGAGGTCATGTATCTATATAGTGTATATGACATGGGAGATAATTCTTTTGCACAATACATACCTCGGCAAATAAAAAGGATTACTCATGCATTGTTGTGGCAACTCATTTTTTGTCTTAACTCTTTCCCTCATATAAGCGTGTTTTGACAACTTGTGTAGATCCTCATGTAGCGTGTTTTGACGAGTGTTCGCCTAACTCATGAAGACGGATTTTGACGAGTCACTTGGGTTCCCATGTGGTTGATTATTCTTGCAAATTTTGGCGTTTACTTTGAGTAAAACCTAATTAAAACTATACGTTTTCAGAAAGCCAAAATTTCAATAAATCTAACTATATGGACTGTTGGTATGTTTTATGGTAAGGATAAAATGAAATCGGGAGAGAAACTGAAATAATCGATAAAAAATGCGCGATTTGACAACAAATTTGTTTCGTGTGCTTCAAGACAAACGTTCGAAAAATAGTAAAATCTGCTTCCAAATTCCTGAATATTTCACGTAACGCGAGCATAAACTACCAAAGTATCTAACCTTGATGACTAGCTCGTCAAATCTGCCCATCTGAGTTTATTTTATGTATTTTCCCGGGACCTGCTGTCTTCGCAGTAAATATGTTCAGCCGCCATTCTTTCTGAATCAGCCTTTCGTCGACAGTGACCATAGCGACCGAGTCACCACGTGACCTCTTCCTCCAATCACGCCGGGCCATGCTCAACCTTGGCCAATCAGTGAGCTGTGTTTCTTTCACCTTATGAATATTTATTACCATCTGTATTCTCCTGTACGGAAGGTATTTTGGATTAACACAGTTATACATGTAGTTCGTTCTACACCTGCCATCCTGTCATGTCACTGCCAAATCCCGATCCTACGGAGAATTAGCTTTACGATGGTATACGGAAACATGCGAATGGTAGCCAGAAAGCAGGAAGAGAACGGTGCAAAACGTGGCTAAAATGCGACAATTTCTTCGCTTTTTTTCGTGATTTCCAACAGAAGTAAAGCAGACAACACATTTTCTCACAAGATTACTTATTTTTAGAATAAATGTTGCTGATATTGGTATAAAACGTGAACAAATTACGTAGAATGGGTCTGTGGGAGACCATTGGTAAATATTTCTCCACATGACACGGGACATAAAACGGGATATTTTACATCGCTGGAGAGGTATGAAAATTGAAATGAGTCCATGGGTTGAAGACCTATGCCATTACAAATCTATTATGAGCCAGAGAGAGAAAATTCCCCACAAGTCTATGAGGGAAAGAGTTAACTCCTGAAACTTCATGAAAATCTAATTTTTGAGCACTGGCTTGGCTATTCAAATGAAATGTACATTTTACTGATGAAAACAATGGAAGTTTTGTGTACATTCCCCTTGATTTGTGAAGAAGTGATACCCTCAAATGTGATTTGATATCACTCTTCACTTTCTATAAGAGATCAAATCCGAAATTGAGGTAGTGGCCCTTTATAAATTACCGCAAGATAGACACGATCCCTTTCGATCAGGTTTGCCAGACGATTCAGCAGGTTTCCTCTGGCGGAAGCATCCATCCGTCGCCATGGTGACCCCAGTCGGAAAGCTTCTTTAGCTGCAGCCACAGCTTTGTCCACATCAGCCTACAGACAGGCAAAAAAAATTTAATTTCAATATCAGTAGCAACGATTAAGCTTATTGTAATTCCTCTAATCATTCAATCACAGGAAGTGAATTTTCTCACCATCAACTCTGGGGGTGATCAAATTTATTAGAACAGGAAGTTGACAAAAATGGTTCAAAATCATGCATACAATCCATTATTTCTTCATTATTTCAATGATTTTAAAGGGTGAACTAATCTATTAGAACCACTGATTGTATTTTGTCCCAAAATGGTGATAGAATTTTGATAGAATTTTGATAGATGGATTGAATTATTAGAGGGATTACCATACAATAGTGATCTGGTAACGTTACGTCACCTTTTGGCTGGATCAGAATCGTATATGCATCCATGCATTATGTAAAAAACTTCTCGATACAAACAAAACCTCATTCTACGTTCTTGTATGAAATCAAACTCTGTCAAACTTTATTCTGTGTACATGTGTAGCTGAAAACAAGACAATGTCTTTCGCTCTATGGCCATCAACGGGTGTAAAATCTTGAACAAAACCCTTCTTTCAGTATATATGTTCTGAATGGGCATACTCGTGCCATCATTTCAATGGACCTTCAAGCCTTCAACATAATTTTTTGACAAACAGTGGAAAGGGTTGACTTGTAACCCAATGTTACCAGAAGTAGTGGCGGCTTCACAAGTGTTTTTTGAAGAAAGCTTTCAGCATATATCAGCGAAGGAGTTGGACATGTCTCCAGGCTAATTAGCTTAGGAGATGCACGTACAGTGTGGATTACAGTCCCTGGGGGGTGGTATTCTCCTGGGAATAGTGACTGTATCATATAAGACTAAAATAATATAGGTTAGCAAAAGTAGACTGAGTGAATATGATTTAAGGTTGCTTTCAACTACATGTATATTTCAGTCATATCACGATGTTGGGTCCTATTCCTTTTCACACCTGGGAACCACATAGGTTGGGTCCTATTCCTTTTTACACCTGTGAACCCCATGGGTGCCTCAGTCGCCTCTTGACAAGCTGTCTGAGGAGCTGAAGCCTATTGTTACCATGACCTGTGGCACCTCAGGTCAATCGTCGGAAGCCCCACGGGGTGTTGGTAAAAGTAACATCTCAAATACCCAAGTGTAGAATGAGGGGGCAGGACCAATACCTAGGGGCAGCACATGCTTCATGGGAGGGACAGTAGCTGGAAGGTGGCTGAAACCTTAGTGAATAGGCGAATATCATGCATCGGGTACTTGCTCCCTGAACGAAAAACAATGATATAAACAGCAACCAAATGCAGCTAACAATTTCCACTGACCAGAACTGAGCTCCCCAGGTTTTCCTTGACCACAAGCACCAGAGAGGTTTTTTCAAACCAGCTGGAAACAATACCTCACCTCCAATACTCTGTAAAGGCGAGCTGAAAAATGTCATTTTGTGATATTTTCAGTCACGATCACTTTTTTTTTAATTGCACAATTTCCTGCTGATAACCTGACAGATACAATGATGATAATACATGTAAATTAGGTCGTTATCCGTATCGTTGTCTGCTTTGATAAGGGGAACACATGCTGAAATTTATACATGTACAGGCACACCTGTAGTGTGATGTGTAGCCAGTCAACCATCACTTGACTCCGTAAACACATTACGTAGGTAGTTATTTTTGCTTTGATGCCATGACCCAACAACAAGTCCTACATGTATAAACCCAGCCTTTCTTTGTTTTTTTTGAAGGATGTCCGCTGGTGGTAAATCAAAGTAATTAACTTTTTGAATAATGTGTGTTGTTGCATTCATAATTGTGTAATACGAGGAAAAACAAAGAAAAAAATATAGGTTGGTGTGCATTTTTTAGCTGTAGGCAACATTAAGTGGACTGCCCTATGCTCAATTTGATAACCTAGAAAGCATAGGGAATAGCCCTAGTTTTGAAGCATATTCATGAAAATTTCATATAAATAGTATTTAACTTTTTCTTATATTCCAACTGTTTGCAGATAATCACAATGTCTTTCAAAATTGGATGGATGTTGCTGTGCAAAATTCTTTTAAAGGAAATCCCCATCTCTTAACCTAGGGAAGGGAGATAACCCAATAGAAAAACAGGCAAAATGGCTGCCAAAGTCAAAAACCACCAGCGGACATCCTTAAGAGGAACTTGTTGAAAACAGGTTTGATGTTCAAATAATTTCTCTTACATGTACATCCTACATGTGTAAATTAACTCATTGCCTAATGAATATAATTCATTACTGGATGGAATAAATTATGCAAATTATGTAAAATTAAGCATAAATTATAAGCCCGTGACATCGGCTCTCCGGTGGAAATTACAGGAGCCGCTCACAGCCGCTTGTCAAAGCCAATGAGTATCATTGCCTTTTTATACGCCCGCCAAAAAGACGTATTATGTGATGGCGGTTTCCGTCCGTCTGTCCGTCCCTCGTGCCCCGTCTATATCTGGGACAGTTTTCTATCTACAGTTCCAATTTTTGATGAGTGAATACCCTACGGGGAGATGATGTGTCGCATACAAAAATGAAGGTCGAGGTCAGAGGTCAAAGATCACTGGCCTGAAAAACGAAATCACTGAAGTGTTCGTGTCCAGTCTATATCTGTGAGCCTTTTCTATCCACAGTTGCAATTTTCTGTGAGTGGATACACTAGGTGGAGACTGTGTTGCATACCAAAATTGAGGTTGAGGTCAGAGGTCAAAGGTCACTGTTGCCTAAAAATCAGAAAAATCATTGATAGTTTTCTATCTACAGTTCTAATTCTTGGTGAGTGGATGCCCTTGAGGGGAATGATGTGTTGCATACCAAATGTAGGTGGAGGTCAAAAGTCAGTGTGACCGAAAAATCAGGAAATCATAAAAAAATTCTAATTTTTTTGTGAGTGGTCTCATATTGAAGTACCACAGTTTGAATAAGAGACACAATTGGCTTCAATATATGCTCACAAGACATCGTCTCTCCTTCAGGGATACATACATGTCGGTTAGGAAACTCAATTTGGACCATAAAAAAACAGAAGTGTGTGCGTTTAACACAGTAAATATTCAATTTCTCAGCTATAAACTCAATTCTGGTGAATGCTAAAACTCGTAATTCGACCAACAACTCCGTTCAAAATTTTTTTTAGACGTACGCGCGTCATTTATTCAGAAAAGTTCATTAAAACGAGTAAAAACGTACCTTGTTTACAAGATCGTTTACAGGAACACATTCTCCACGTTCGAGATAAAAAAACTGAAGGGCAACAACTCGTGTTTCCATTTACAAGCATTTGGGTCACGTAGTAGAAATGCGTCGATGTTATTGGGTGAAATGGTCATGTGTTTTAAATTCTTACATTCAACCCCGCGAAAACCTGATCACCTGACGTAACCCGACTTACTGATTGGTCAACCACAAAATATCGCTTGAGTGGTCGAATTCGACAGAATCACAATGGCGTTTGGCTTCGCTCACCGAAACCACGCGTCGCGTAAACAACAGGATTTTTACCGAATGTTCAATAAATTTTCTGTATTCTTTATCCTAAGTGTAATCAGGAATACATATCGTGATATCTATAAGATTTTAGATGAGTTATTTAGTCGGAATGAAGCAAAACAGACCGTCCATCGGTATTAGTGGTAAAGTGGTCAAATTTCTTACGTGAGTTTTACGGTACAATATTTTTGCCAAATTACGTTTCCTAAATATTTCTAAAGCTGTAAAATGCCAAATATGTTCCGAATGTATGTTCAGGGTTTCAAATTAATGTATCGTGCATCAAATACCATCCATTATTTTATTTTATTTGTCAATTCCAACGACTTGACAGTCACCATTTTTTAACCCATTTTGATAGGTTCAACACTGCTTGACAGCCTGGCACTCGGACATCGACAGCACTACTAGCAGGGTTAAGAGACAGTCAAGAAGGATTAAAACACGTTCTTAAAATGTCAAGTTTTATCTTGGATATATTTCCTGAAATGAATTTAGTAAATTGTCATGCACATTGAGTCATTTTGCACAATTCCACTAAAGAAAAGCCAATCCATTCATACAACATGAAATCTATAGATTCAGGTGATCGATTTGGTTACCTGGTTGATCTACTGGGAAATAAAAAAAATCGATCACCCGGACCAAAAATCAGGGCATCAATTTTTTGATCACCCCGTGCTGTCTTATTTCGAGGCCTGTTCAACATTTTAGGGAAAACCCCTGATTGGGATTAAATATCGCAATTCAGATCTCATTCATTTCAAATTAGGAAGGATATGGATTATTTAAATTGACAAAAATATTTTCGTAACTGAAAGAATGCTAGTAATTGGGGTGCAGTTGTCGGTAGGAGATAGGAATTGAGCCATCTCCGATAGGCTGCACCCCTAGGAGGCTGACTTTGTGGTGATGGAATATTCTATTCTTGTTGAAATAAATTAAGACAGTTCAATGATTATGTCAAATTTGATGTTATATTACTTTATTCTAAGCTTTAAACTCTTTCTCAGAACCATTACATATGGCGGCGGCAAAAACACAAAAAAACTCAATAGCAATCAGGACGCCGGTGGCAAAACTGATAAAAACTCAATTGAGGTAAAAAAAATACTGAAATTTCAGTATCCGGTGGCAAAATTTTGGACTTCTATGAATCCCTGTCCTTATCTATAAATAAATTTGATTTTTAATGATTTCCTGATTTTGAAGTCACATTGACCTTGACCTAACTTTTGGTAAAATTGTCACGTAAAATTGTCTCCCCTTAATGTAACTACGGACACAAAAAAATCACGATTTTTACCCATTTTTCTGATTTGGGGTCACAGTGACCTGGACCATGACCTAAGTTTTGAACAGTGGCCTATCGCCACCCCTAATGTATCTACTGACACAAAACTGATTTTTAACGATACCCTGATTTTGGAGTCACAGTGACCTTGACCTAAATTTTGCCTCCCCCTTATGTATCTACTGACATGAAAGCAAATCATTTTTTGTTGATTTTCTGATCTTGGGGTCACAGTGACCTTCACCTTTGACCTTGATCTAAATATTGGTACACTGTACATGACATGTCGTCTTCCTTTATTGTATTTATGGACAAAAAAATATGTGATTTTTAATGATACACGGATTTTGGGGTCACAGTGACCTTGACCTTCGACCTTGACCTAAATTTTGGTACATGTATGTGACACATCATCTCCCCCTAATGTGCCTATGGTAACAAAAATTGTGATTTTTGCCAATTTACTGATTTTTGGGACAGGGTGACCTTTCACTGTGACCTATATTTTGGTTTGCGACACAAATTTTCTCCCAAATGAATTCGCTCACAAACAATAGCAATTTTCAATAAAGTCCTGATTTTTAGGCCACAGTGACCTTTGACTTGACCTCCATTTTGTTGGCAACACATCTCCCTCTGGAATATATATCACCAAAAATTGGCACTGTCGATAGAAAACTGTAAATAATCCATGATTTCCTCATTTTAAGCTAAAATGACCTTTTGATCTCTGACCTCGACCTCAATTTTTATACATGACAAATAGTCTCCGCCTGGTGTACCACTCACAGAAAATTGCAACTGTGGATAGAAAACTATCATAGATAAAGACCAGACACGAACGGTTCAATGATTTCCTGATCTTTAATAATCCAGTGAATTTGATGTCAACTTTCATTTTTGTAAGAGACACACAAAAAATTGGAACTGAGCTAGAAAAATGTCTTGAGATATATACTAGACACAAACAGACGGATGAAAATCGCCAAATTGCCCATTGAGCGGGCGTATAAAAATGAGCATCCAGAGAATCGGGTATTTTAACCATGGTGTTTTTGATATTTCATTTTCGTATGAATGAAAGAATCCAAGAAATACCACAGATTTTAATGGAATTTTTAGTCCAAAATGAGTGATTAACATGCTAACATTATGAGCATTCAGTTTTTTTGCTTACATGCTTATATGTTTACCATATGTATTGATTGTAATTAGTGATTTGGTAAACCAAAGGTAACGAACCCCTGTTTCATCAACATGTACCTATGAATTATTTTCAAGTTGGTTACAATGTAGTAGAAACATGAATACATGTATCTTACATGTATGTAAAAGAAAACCTCAGCACTCAGGATGTGGAAATCCAAGATTTGAGGTTTTGTTTGCTATTTTTGGCATTTTATTAAAAAAAATTATGTTTTGTAAAAACTTCCTGGTATTTTACATGTACTTCTGAAACCTACAAAGGAGATGGTATGGTAAGGCGGGTCTTTTGCCAACAGCCAGCCGACCAAAAGGGATGTACATTTCTTGTCGCCATCTGTCAATCACAATGCAATGTACAACTTGTCGTTGGTGTCAACTGTCAATCAACGGACTAAATATTACGATGAAAAAAGCCATACGTTCCGTACCACGGAGTTATTATTTCACCACGTTCCCAGTCGATTTTACTTGCACATATTGGAGAATAAATACACAATTTAGGTGAATATATTGCCGTTGTAATGAGTAGCGACTGATCGTTCAATTTCAACGTTTGACTAGCCCATAATGTCCACACCGTCACGGTATCGTATCATCGGTAAACAATATTTATTTTACTTTTTATTGGTTCATAATAATAGCCTAAAATGTTATTTCAGATATACTGAATGCAATTTTTTTTACAACAATGAGAATGATTGAAATAACTTGTTGACATCACACATGTTACCCTCCTGGGATTCGAACTCGGTAAAAGAAAATTTTGAGGCGATTGTGATCCAACGTGCGTATCCACTACACCACGACATACGAACAACTGTAACAGGGTATTTTGTCACTTTAATCTACATGTGTACTTACGAAAACTTCAAACGTTATGATTTATAACTTTTCATTTTTTAGTATGAAGGACTCCTTGGACCAAAAAGATTTTCCAGCAGTGAGAATATAATGTTACCGCACAACACCGGGTTAAATGGTGTTCTGGTCCAAGGGGTCCTTCGTGTCTAAATGCGTGTCTGCAGGACTCGATTTAGACCCCTTTTTTACAAAATAGCACAAGCGGTGGATTTCAGTTTCATGTCATAACTATAATCATAACGCAATCGCACTAAATATTTCCACATATTTTGTACTTATATTTTCTCTTGCCCTTACATTAAAACAAGTATTTTTAGGACATTTTTATTTTTTCGATTTCAACCGCACCATGTATAGGCCAAAATGCTGCCTTATCGTACCATCACCTGTAGGGATTTCAGTAGATTTTTTTATTTAAATTTCACCATTGGTTACCATGGTTATCACAGGACTATGGATCCCTGCCGGGATACTCAAGCTGACAATTTTTGTCTCTCGTGTACAGTAATTTGAAAACCAGATCACAGACATTGCATTTTTTGCAGGTGGCTGATGACTGGTGTTTTCCCCAGTACATTGTAAGTTTGCCATTTTCAAATATAATTTTGTATTGAGGTGATACAAGTTTTGAATGAGGAGTTAATCATCCAAGTAATAGTCACCCCAGGGACAATTCAAACTAGATGTACATGTAACTGTTATCCTAAGGGATAACCGAGATCCCCCCGCCCCCACCCTGCAAGACACAAGTCTCCCGTTCCGAGTAATATTACGAATACAGTATAAATAAAACCCAAAGGTAGGAAGGGTCATAATTCTGTAACAAATGTGTGAATCGCACGGTAAATGTATTAAACAAGAAGCAAAATTTTAGAAGTATTAGTCCAGACAAAATTGTATCTAAAGGATGGACAAGCCGATCCTGTATCCCTCCCTCAGCTTTTGCACATCTTCAAACCATATTAAACATACATGTGTACAAAGTTTCAGAAACCTCCAGTAATAACTGTGTGACTAGTTAATTATACAAGAACATGCTCTATATATTGGAATATATGCAGAAAAGTCCAAGTCTGGGTAATTTTGACAAAAATTAATATTTCATGTCACAAATAGGAGATGCAAATCCTCAAACATGTCTAGAAGGTTCCAGAACCTTCTGATAAAAATAGTAGGAGTAGTTGATTACACTGGAAACTTGTCTCTACATGGGACTAGATCCTGAAAATAGTCCTATAAAGTTCAAAACATCATATAAATATGTCAAAAATTATAATTTCGCCTTGTAAATAGGACATCCATAATCTTCAAATCATAGGTAACACATATGTAAAGTTTCATTAAAATAGAAGCAAAATCTTAGGAGGAGTACATGTAGTCCAGACAAAATTGTGTCCTCTAGATTGGAACAAATCGAATCCTGAAAATGGCAAAGTCCTATACAGTTCAAAACGTCACAAATATGTCAAAAAATTAAATTTCGCCTTGTAAATAGGCCATGCACATCCTCAAACCACAGGTAACACATATGTAAAGTTTCATTAAAATAGAAGCAAAATCTTAGGAGGAGTAGTCCGGACAAAATTGTGTCTACAGACAGACGGACAAGCCGATTCCAGTATACCCCCCTCCCCCCCCCCTTACTTCATTGGTGGGGGTATAATAATTCCTGCTCTGACTGCGCAGACATCCTCACATTATCAAGTCTTTACTCATAAGTATGGGACACCCTAATTCGAGTTTCAAGTTCCAAAGTTCCCTAGTTCCATGTTCCAGATTCGTAGTTCCAAGCTCCAGTTCCCCCGGCCAAGCTCCCTTGCAACTCGGAGATGGGGGCTTAAGAGAGTTGGAGCTTGAAACTTCGGAGCTGGAACTTGAAACTACAGACTTGGAACTAGAAAACTTTGAAACTTGAATTAGGGTGTCCCCATACATGTAAGTAATGTGTCAGTGTACATGTATCCATGCACAAGCTCGGACTGATATCCCACCTGAAAACACTATGCAATCATGCATTTAAGGATGCCAGCTGGTGTTAAAGTAATTAACATTTTGAATAATGTGTGTTGAACATTGCATTCATAATTGTGTAATATGAGGAAATACAAAGAAAAAAATATACATGTAGGTTTGTGTGCATTTATTTAGCTGAAGACTGTTAAATGGACTGACCCATGCAAATAGTATTTAACTTTTTCTTACAAATGTATATTCTAACAGTTTGAAGATAATTACAATGTCTATCAAAATTTATCAATTGGGTGAATGTTGCTGCACAAAATTTGCAGCTAGACGACTTTTAGAGGAAATTCTACCTAGGGAAGGGAGTTAACCTACCGGTACTGACACAAAATGGGCAAAAACAGGGAAAATGGCCGCCAACGCCCAAAACCACCAGCCGACTACCTTAATCAGTATTTACAGATATTGATTGATGCAGCAAACATTTTACAAGAAGTCTTATGAGCCCAAACATACCTTCGACTGCAGAAACCAAAAGTTCAGAGAAGTTTTGGGGGTGTGCTATGATCCTTCATAAACATATTATCAAAATCACCAGTTGCACTTGCAACAACTTGATATTGCAATAACCAGAATTTATCTCGATAAAACTAGGTCAAGGTGTCAAATTAGAAAGGTTTCCAGTCAATCACCAGTTGCCCATGTATAGTAAGAGTTTGAAGAGCCCGACATGCAATTCTTCAAAAGATCACCAATTCTGGAATTTGATCTTGATAAAATAGGTCAAGGTCAGTCATCTACAATATTTCAGACCCAATTTTCAGTTGCATATTTGGAAAGCCTAGTATGTTAACAAGCAAGACGAAGACAGATGGAGGGACAATGCAGACAAAACCCATAATTTTGTCAAGGAGTAATTTAACCAATATGCTTCTTCACATGACAATCCAGATTTCTGAACTTTACTTATCGCATACATGTAAACATAATTTTCAATGATGTTTTTTACCCGCAGTGACCTTTGACCTTTTGCTCTCAAAATGAATAGGATTCCTCTTAGCTCTATTGAACTCAGAATCCAACCTTGTGAAAAACCGGATCATAGGTCACGAAGCAATGCCGAGAAATCCCCCCCCCCCCCTTCCTTCCCCCAGGGTGCTCTCCATATGCAATGTCCAATACCTCAGACCACAAGCCCCTGTGGGAGTGCATAATATGGATGTCCCGATTGCATACATGTACATGACCTCGTCTCACAACTGACATATGACATCGAAAATCTTTGTAGGAAAGGTTGATTTGATCAAGTATACTGCCAGATTGGACTTGTACATGTAATAGTATGTATTCAGTATAATGTGATTATCATTTTCAAGTGGGTTCATGTACATTATTATCTTTTCTGGCTTAAACTGGCCATGCCGGCAAAGTGACATTCAGTCAGTGGAGTCTGGTCAGGTCAACACCACAGTGAGAAAAAACAGTCTTAGCTGGTCCAATCTGCTCATCTTATCAAATGAGGTCACAGACTGGTTTACTATAGTACATTGCACTTGTGAATCACAATGAATGAACTCATACAGCTCTGTCTGGGCTGGAACCGCCTAAGCATGGGTCCAGCTCGTGCTCAGTTCAACTGAGGATACTCCCGAACAGAAGGCGACTTATACATTTTGTTTGCATAACAGATCCCAAAACTTTTGCATTATAACAGCTTGAAAAATAATAATTTTCGAAAACGAATATTTGTAACAATATCTTATTTTATCACCTAACTGAGTTTATATCCTGTGAATTGATTGACACTAATGTTATCTTCAATTTCTGACGAGTTATTAATATGGGGATAAAATGAGCCCAATCTTTTATGAATAAAGAAAAAAATATCAATTTGAACAAGAGCACAAGGGTCTTAATATACGCCCATACATCCGGAGTATCAGTGGTCCAAATTTAAAGGTTGCTTAATGACCTTGGTCTCAATTGGTACATGTAGGTATGCAATCCAGAGGAAACTAACACATTTCATGCTTACGAGAATGTAACATTTCTGATATCTTATATTCAAAGATGATCTAAAAGCATCTTGGTCTTGAAACAAGAGCTCACATATCCCAAACTGAAATCGACAATGGTCAAACACAAGATAGTAATTTTAGTTCAAATAGATTCCTTTCAGGTGAGAGTATTTTTTTATGAAGGAAGAAAAATATGAAAAAGGTGATAAATTAAACCTTTGTTCTTGAGTAAATAAACAGATAATAGTAGTTCCTAAGAGACCTTTCTCCCAGTTAAATTTATTTCACAACAGTTTAACTGAATGCAGCTGTCTCCTACATGTATCAAACAGGAGAGACAACTCCACAGGACAAATGCCATGTACATGTAGGGGAGACAACTCTGGATAGATTAACTGAATTCAGTGTCAGGATACTGTGATCTTAACCTTTAACTTCAAAATGAACAGGGTTCCTCTTTGCTCCGTGAGTTGATACCAACCCCTACCTTAGAACTAGAGATATCGCACAGACAACAAATGTTAATGAATTGATAGATGGACAGAACAGAACTCGTCTTCTGCAGGCATATGAAAAATGTGACCTGTTTTCCCAATTTTGGGGTCACAGTGACCTTGACCTTTGACCATGGCATAAATTTTTGCACATAACACATCGTCTCCCTTAATGTATCTACGGACAAAAAATCATGATTTTTAACCATTTCATGATTTTTGGGACACAGTGATCTTGACCTACATTTCAGCACGTGACACCATGTATCTACGGACATAAAAAAGTTATTGTTAAGGATTTTCTGATTTTGGGGTCACAGCGACACTTGACCTTGACCTAATTTTGGTATGCGACACATCTTTTCTCTCTTGGATCAACTCACAAAAAATCAGCAATTTTCAATATTTTCCTGATTATTAGGCTAAAGTGACCTCTGACCTCGACTCACCAAAATTGGAACTGTAGATAGAAAACTGTCAATTTCCCAATTTTTAGGCTACCGTGACCTTTGACCTTGACTTTGATACACGAGACATTGTCTCCCCGTAGGGTATCCACTCACAAAAAAAATTGGAACTCATAAAAATGTGCCAGATAGAGAACGGAAATTGTCATCACATAATTACATCCACCTATTTGGCAGATGTATAAAAATTGCACATAAATTTGAAGAGAGTAAAAGTGATATATTTTTAATTGTAGAGCCCAGAAATTCATGATAAATACTCGTTTAAATAAAAGTATCTGTGAATACAGATAACTCAAGATGAAATATCTCCCAAAATTTAACGAAGATTTCAGTATTTTTTTCATGATACCACATTCAAACATTTGTATTTTTTGTTTCAGACCATAAATGATCCAGGTACAGTACCATGTTCAAATGTGCAGGGCTCGAATTGGCGGCCTGCAAATTGCAATTTGCAGGCCAAATTTGAGGTGTTGCAGGCCATGTGAAAATTCGCCTGCAAAAAAAAAAAAAATTAAAAAATTGCAGGTCATAATTTCTGTGGCAGAAATTGTTATTATCTTCTGTTCAGTGGATATTCTGGAGATCATTTTCGTCGACGGCATGTCCAAAAGATAGAAAACTTTTCATCTTTTTCAACACAAAATACATCGTCGTGGTCGAGTTCAGATCGATGGCAAAAGTAAATATGTTCAGGGGAGTCTACTCGTGCATTACTTGGAAATAGAGAACTGTTGTCTCCCTTTACTGTCGTTACGCATGCGTGCGCCGCTGTTCTAGGAATCCTATTTCCGTTCGTTTGTTGCTGAGAGACTGGCCAAAATGAACTGACAGATTAATTTGCCGGGCTGCCAAATAATGAAATAAATTGTGTGATGGCAAAAGTATCAACTGTACGATCGTGGGGGTTTAACGACTGGCTCAACATTACGAAAAAGGAGAAAAAAAACGGACATGATATTGTGACAGAAATGAACTGCTCGCTGTGTTCGAAGTACGAACGGCAAATTCAAACGGTGAGAAATTTTCAACAAGCTTGGACACTTTGACACTTACACTGAATGCATTAAGTGTAAAGTCCGTTATTGAGCTGTGGTCCATCAAAGAATTTCGAAAATCTTATTAAAAAAATGCAGGTCAAATTTTGCAATTGCAGGTCATCTTGGATTTGACCTGCAAATTTTTTGGAAGGGGTTTTTTTTGCAGGTCATCTCTCATGCTCTAAAGCGAGCCCTGATGTGGAGTACTGGTTGGAAAGGTAACTTCCAGTTCTTTCTACATTTTCTAAATAGGGCATTGATGGTAAATATACCAAAAGCTATGATTTGATATGAAGAAGCTACAAAAAGCACATTTTCACTGTTCAGTACTGTACCGGCCAGTTCTGTACCACTATGGTACCGCTCAGTTTGTACTACTTGGGTACCATTCAGTTTCATGTTGGTAACCTATTGGTACTTTACAGAAATTTTAAGCTTGGCAGTACTGTAAGGCCGTTGTTAATTAATTCTTTGTTTCTCGTAACCTTGCTTTTGAAAATAGACATGCTGAGTGCAATAATTATTAATTATTAATTATTACCCAGCAAGAAAAAAAACCTACTAAAACAAAACTTGGGATGCAAAATTTGAAAATATGAAACCTTTTTATTGGACTAGATTTATCAAACAAAACCTGCTAGAGGAACAGCGACCTGTTAATTAAATGAATAATGCATCAAACACCATTAAAAAGAAATCACAGATCAGAATCCATAGACAGGACTCGTGACATATAAAATACATTATGTGAGGTGTCATACATGGAGCTAATTTAGAACTGGTTTCCATCAGATTGGTACTGGCTAACAATATTAAATCAGCCTTCACCAAAGCACCTATAAATAGTAATAATAGTAATCCTAATTTTTTTTTAAATTCATAAATTTTACTATAATACAGCTGTACTAAGCAAGTCACTGGTCAACAACAACAACAGCATTGGTCTAATCACGATGCCTTCTTCTGATTTTCAGAGTCAGTGAAGACTTGGAAGAGAAGTCTTTCTTCAAGTCCGCAACTGTGATTCTTGATCCATGGCACCGAGTGATTTATAGATTTATAGAATTTATTTGCTGATTACAAGCACCCATATAAGGCATGAGAATCACAGATCAACAATTAATGACTGCAATTGATTTGACGAATAATCGATCACATATAATTCACAGATTGACTTAGTTAATGACTGCATTTGATTTGACAATGCATGAATAAACTAATCCGTATAAAATTTACTGGGTGACAGTGATGAGTGATGAATGGCTGTCATCGACGGAGGTGGTTTCAAATCTGCCTTGGACAGAAAACGCTCGATGACAGAGTTGGCGGTCATCTTTTCAAAGAATAGGGAAGTTGTGAATTTCACATAAAAGTGACCGTTTGTTGAAGCTACATGTATCATGGCTCCGTTGGCCAAAATCATTTTGATCAACACCAGGATGAATATTGCGATCAACCATGCGGACATTTCTAAATTCATTGCGTGGGTGTTCGTTTTCGAGGAACGAAGGGGTTGTATGGTGAACATACTTCCGTTTGATTTGAGAACTCCGCGTGAAAATCGATATATCTAATTTTCAGACGAATAGTTATACTTCTTCACTTCTAAATGCATATTTCGTTAGATTACATTGCGGATGTCCAGTTTGTTGTTATTTACTGTTTTTGCGATCAGACAACCACGGAATTGAGACCACAGAATTTCCTTCCGGAGCTCCGACTGGAAAAGATAATGACGTAGCTTAGAGGAATCCCAAGAAAGTTTGCCGTTTCATTGGTCAGTTTATGGGGAATCCCTTGAACTGCACAACAGGTGGCGCTGCAGTGGTCTTCGAATGGCCGATACAAAGAGACGGCTTTACGAAACTTGTTTACGACAATCTTGGTATTTTACGAGTAATTAAATCACTGGAAAGCGCAGCTTCACGAAACCAGGCATTTTTTTTTAGGGATTTTGACACGTCAGTACCAATAATTGATACACATGCGTAATTATTGCTTGCAAAAATACTGATGCGGGCGGGTTACGGGAAACGAACCATTAATAATCAGCGGCCTAAAGTCCTGAGTGAACAGTACCATGCAGTTACCATGCCTGTGTCAGTATGACAACAATGCATACAATAGCCAAGTCTGGGGACAACAATGTGTCTAGACCTGTGCCTTTTCAGCGACACAAAGACCCAGACAATACTTCCTACTTGAAGTATCGACTCAAGTTACCTATTGGTAACTGATTGGTAACTCTACTGTGTGTATTACAAAAACTAGATCACAGAAAATCTATTTGCTGAACTGTACTAAACCCTTCACTTGCCGAGAAAAAAAAAAAAAAAAAAAATTGGTCGCCTTGAGGGAGAGGGAAATCACCCCGCATCTTGCGAATGACAAAGCAGAAAATATTGTTGATATGGACAACAGAAAACATTTACCCGATGATAATGCGAGAGATGCTGGTTGATGTTGGTCAATTTTTGCTTCCAGTGTATGATGAATACTGAGAAGAATTATACATTGTTGGACTGCATGTTACAGACAATTTTAAAAATAAATGTCCCTTTTTATTATATTCAACAATAGGAAGCTACTACCTTTAACATTCAAAATAATTGATACAAGCCGAGTAGCTAGCAGGTCCTCTGCCAAGTAACCTGTTGGAGAGCATACAGCATATACATGTACACTGTCAATATCTCCTTAAATATAACTTGGAAAGTGGATATACATGTGGAAAGAGAAGCTTATCTGGAATTGTTGAGACAAGTTGAGGAGGTTTGGAAATAATTAATGGGTATGTATAATTAATGGAACGTATAAGTCTGTAGTTGTATATGGATTTGTGGATGGTGAGGTTTATAAATTTGAAGGAAACCAATCGATGTGTGGATCACGGAATACTGATGTGAAGCACCTTCTCAAGTTTGAAGTCAATCGGACGAATTGTTCTCAAGATACCGTGTTCACAAGATGCATGACGGACGGAATCCAAGATGGTCAATGGCAGCCATCTTGGATTACATACTACCTCCATGAAAATCAATACCAATGGCTGCCTAAATATGTGAAGCACCTTCTCGAGTTTGAAGTCGATTGGTCGAGTTGTTCTCAAGTTATCGCGTTCACAAGATGCGGGATGGACAGAATCCAATATGGTCAATGGCAGCCATCTTGGATTCACCTTGATCAATACCGATGTCCATCTAACTGATATGAAGCACCTTCTCAAGTTTGAAGTCGATTGGTCGAATTGTTCTCGAGATATCTCTTCACAAGATGTCGGACAGACGGAAGGACGAAGGGATGGAAGGACGGACGGCTAGCATTTCCAAATCCTCCCACCACTTCGTGGCGGAGGACAAAAGTACAGGGGTAACCAGGGCTATTTTTGCAAAATTTAGAATTTCATTTTAGTCTACTGAATTAATTTGAGGCTACCAAGATATAAATATATAGAATATTATAATTCCATGAAAAATACCTCTTTTTCATAGAAATTGTTTTGTTTTTTTTTAAGTTAAAATGTTGATTTCTCCAAAATGCCTGAATACAACAATGCTGAATTGGAAAATGATAAAACAAGAGCCATGAGCTCACATGAAAATTCACCACCAGATTTGCTAAGAAATCGGATGAGACAAATAAAGAAACAGTTAGTTTTCAGGTATGATGCTTTGTGAGGGTCATTCAGATACAAAATAAATCAATATGAATGCACACTAAATAAATAACCTGGTCAGGAAGCCAAATAGTGAAGTCTCTGAATTGTCCCTGTATGAGTAATTTGCCCTTGCCCACTAGTAGGCTGCAATCAAGTCAGGGGGAAAAATTTGGACTTGATAACATGAAAAGAGATAGAACTGCCTGAATAGTGCCATAAATTGAGCAGTTGGCATTTTCAATAACTTCAAAGTTGAGCTCGGTGGCAGGACAGATCACCCTTGTCAATGTAATATTTTGTATATCCACATGGAAGGCAACAATTTTTATTGTAATGCCAACGACGTCATTATATCAAGCATTGATGTCTCTCGTAAAGAAATGGAGAACCCTGCTCACTTGGTTTATTTTGAAGCAGTTTGTTTGCTAAAAAATCTTAAAAGTTGGTAATGGTATCCCAAAGCACAGCTCTGAATTCCGATTTGCAAACCGTCATCACTTGCGAAGACTGAAAGGTGCAAGTATTGACGTCTTCT
>JAVTVY010047752.1:0-22339 GCA_036873755.1 Hanleya hanleyi | reverse complement strand
AAATTACCCACCTGGCTCAACAGATGTACCCTAAAAACACGGCCTTTGTACGAGAAGCCTTTGAAGATGCCACCCAACCTGCTCACGGCTATCTCCTCATCGACTTGAAACAAGACACGCCCTCCCCCCTGCGATTGCGTACCCTGATTTTTCCCGGTGAAATACAGACGGTGTACACCCCCAAATGAGAAGAGGATAAAAGAAGAAGACAACGGTCGCTAGCCTTCATTCCTCAACATGTCTGCACGCGTACGCAAGCACGCGCCCGCTCTGCGGGTATTACGCAGCGCGCCCCCGGAAGTGGCCCGGGCCCTGGTGCGCGGCGCGGATCCCGACTTGGTACGGTGTTTGTGTGAAGTAGCCCATAATGTGTTAAAAGGCAATGTCCCCCTCAGTCCTCTTCAGAAAGGGAAATTGCAACGGCACAAGGCGGGTCTGCGAACGTTGGTCAAGAAAACGGGCAGTGTGAAGAAAAAGAAACAGGTGTTACAGCGAGGTGGATTTCTCGGCGCACTCCTCGCGCCCTTAGCCGCTACTGTACTGGGCCCGTTACTCGGCTCCATCTTGGGACGCTAAATGGAGCATACGAAAAAAATGATGCTGGTCGAACCTCGACTGTTACAGAGTTTACAATCCCCCTATCCCGTCCCGGCCACCGTGCAACAACTCCAGTCTTTGGATGAAGAAATGAATAATATACTCCAACGTCGACTGCCCGATCACGAGAAAATTCAACTCTACCATCATACGCTGAACCAGTACCAGACGTTTATGGATCAATATAGAGGGGGGAGTACTAGTACCCCACCACCACTACCTACTACCACGCCCACCACATCATCATTACCCTCACCTCAGCTGGAAGAAGAAGTGTTGAGCAGTGTGCCTAAAGCCTACAAGACCAAGGCCCGTTTATTGTTGGACCGGGTGAAACAGCATGCCGATATGAGTTGGAATGCGGAAGGAAAACTACTGATTCGAAACAAAGTGGTACCGGGGTCTCATATGACCGATTTGATCAATGATATGGTGCGTTCTCGCAAACACTCTAATCCTCCGGGCTGGGAAGTCTTTGCTCAGGGATTAAAAGACAGTCACATCCCACAAGAATTGGTAGGAAATCCTAACCGTTGGGCCTTTATGTCGAACCCCCGACATCAACCTGCACCCTCCTCTTCTTGGAAGCCCATGTCACCACCCAAAACACCACAACAACGACGACGAAGGGGACCTAACCGATCTAAGTTACCGCGACGATCACAACGCTCCGGTAAAGCGCCCAAGGCCTGGGAACCTTACTAACTTCTATAAAAACCCGGTGCAGAAGGCAGAACCACTCAGTCGTCATCATGTTTTACCTGACGTTGCCCAGTAATAGTTCACTCGACGTGTTTCCTGACAACACCTTGACCAAGTATGTCACTCAATTACCCCAACCGTTACATTTACCCGGACGATGGGAATGTGGCCTGGTGGAAATTCAATACCCTTACTCATGGTACAACGTACAAGACGGAGAAGTATGGTACGAAGTGACCTACGAAGAAAAAATCTACAGACTGATTCTCCCCCCAGGCCAATACGATACACCGGCGAAGTTCATACAGGCTCTGAATGCCATGATGGAGTACAAGACTCTAAAGGAGAGCGCGGCTGAGGCAACCACGCTGTTAGCCTTACGCTTCAAGAGAAACATAGCCTTCGAGGTCAACGTACACAACGAAAAGAGCTCTCTCATGCTGACCGATACCGTGAGAGTGAAACTCAGTCCTACACTACAGCAAATGTTAAGGATGCCTCACAGCGTCTACAGGGGGGACACCATTGTCAACGGCACCCATTTGATGGATATGAAAGTAGGTATGTACGGACTGTACGTCTACTCGGATGCCGTGGACAGCCATATTGTGGGTGATATGAACTCACCTCTGTTACGGGTGGTACCCATTAGCCAGACGTATGGCGAACAAGTCACCTACAGTTTCAACCCTATCATGTTCCTGCCCGTAGGACATACCGATATCGAGACGATCACGATAGATATGAGATGACACGGGACGCCCGATCCCATTCGAACGAGGAAAAGTGGTGCTGACACTTGCTTTTCAACAAACCCGCTCTCCTCACTTCGTATAATATGTACGTGCCTTACCAGTGCCATACACCCAGCTATGCCGACTACTACAAGAAACAAACGGGAGGAGGCATGCCCATGTTTAGTGGGGCACGCATGCAACGAGGTCACGGATTGGGAAACATACTGGGCAGCATTGTGAAAACATTTTTACCCATGGTGACACGGGGTGTGAAAGCGGTGGGAAAACAAGCGGTACGCAGTGGATTGCGCGTGGCCGGTGATGTGATGGAAGGCACAGCACCCCGACAAGCCTTCAAACGACGGGCTAAAGAAGCGGGGAGTGTGTTGATCGCCAAAGTCCTTAAAAGACAAACGCCGACACCGCGAAGAGTCAGTCGACGGCCAACACACCGACGACGCACACCCCAGAGGAGAAGGACTAAGCCCCAGAAGAAAAAGAAGAGTAGTAGTAGTAGGAGAGATATCTTCGCATAATGGCATTCATTCACTCCGAGTCATGTCCGTCTACCAACAGTGAATTGGATTTGTGGACTATGCCACCCACCCAAACCAGTGTAGCCGAAGGACGTTGGGTAGAACATCGACCCCTGGCTAGCCTGACGGGAGTGGGTCCCGTAGAATTTTCCATTGAAAACAAAGATACGGCCTACCTGGATTTAGCCCACACCTACTTGTACGTGAAAGCTAAAATAACGAACAAGGACGGGACGGACATAGCGGCCACTGCAAATGTAGCCCCGGTGAATCTTTGGCTGCACTCCCTGTTCCAACAGGTGGATATCAGTCTGAACGATAGACTCATCAGTACGTCCACCAATACGTATGCGTATCGAGCCTACCTGGAGACGCTGTTGTCGTACGGCAGTGATGCCAAACTATCACACTTACAAGCTGCGCTGTACTACAGGGATACACCCGGATACCAGAACATGCTACTCCCTGGCAATAATGGGTACGCCAGACGCAAAAGAATGGCAAGAGAAAGCAAGTCCATCGATATGATGGGACGACTGCACGCCGATCTGTTCCTGCAAGACCGCTACATGATGAACGGTGTATCCATCAAGATCAAGTTGATCCGTTCCTCACCTATGTTCGCCTTAATGGCCAGTGGAGAGGGAGCTATCGATTACAACATCATCATTGAAGATGCAGCCCTGTTTGTCCGTACGGTAGATTTGCAAGAGGGGGTGTTGCTGAGTCACATGCAAGCCTTATCGAAAAAAAAAGCCCTGTACCCCATCCGACACGTACAGACCAAGGTGTTCTCTGTGCCCGCAGGTACGATGATGGCCAACAGAGAGAATTTATTTCTAGGAGATCTGCCTAAACGTCTTACCCTGGGGTGTGTGACCAACACCGCATTCAATGGAAATTGGGCTGAGAATCCGTTCAAATTTGATCATTTCAACATCAACTTTGTGGCACTGCACGTGGCCGGCCATCAAATTCCAGCCCGCCCCTTACAACCGGACTTTACTAAGGGAAACTATGTGCGGACCTACCTGAACCTGTTTACAGCCACAGGACAAAACAACCAGGACGAAGGCAATACCATCAGTCGAAAAGACTTTAGCAATGGGTACACATTGTTCGCCTTTGACCTCACCCCTACCTTGGAACACGATCATCAACTGGCTTTACTGAAGAAAGGAAACCTACGGTTGGAACTGCGTTTCTCCCAACCTCTACCCAGCACCATTAACGTGATTTGCTACGCCGAATTTGATAACGTCATCAGCGTGGATGAGCAAAGAAACGTGCTGTGTGACTTCTCCAGCTAAACATGGATACAGAACAGCTGATGGACATACTCCAGCGAGATGCCAAGATCCCCTTTCGAGGTGTGTTTCCACGCAATGTGTTTCCCACCCACTCCATCACCCCCGCAGCCTACATCCTGAATACAGACCCGAGGAGTGGACCCGGTGAACATTGGATAGCTGTGTACGTGGACACCCAAGGCCAAGGCGAATACTTTGATTCCTACGGACTTGCACCCCTCCATGCCGATTTGGTGAAATTCATGGACGTCTCTACTACAGAGTGGCGTTGGAATACGCAAAGATTACAAGGCCCCTTGAGTAGTGTGTGCGGACAGTACTGTGTGTTTATCTCACTCACCGGAGTAGAGGACATTCTATGCCCACCATTGTACATATGTTTGATGATTATTGTCAAGCCGAAGACCGTGATGTCCTCGTCTATGACTGGACGGCCTCTCGTTTTAATGTGCATGCTCCATTTCTCTGGTTAACTTAAAAAATGTACTGCGCGCAGACCTCTCTTGTTTATTATTGTTATGACGTTGTTGTTCTGACGTTGAATAAATTGATGAAAAAAACACAATGATGGGTTTTGACTTTCTCTCTTTTTTTATTTAAGTCAACAAGGATTAGACTATACAAAATAGAAATACAGGGTACAAAAATAGTAGGGTATGTACACATAGAATAGTAGTGGTATATATACAAAAAATGTCAGGAGTAGGATTCGAACCCACGACAGCATTTGCTGACCAGCACTTAGGACTGGCGCCTTAGACCACTCGGCCATCCTGACTTTTACATTTGTGTATCCACAGTTAGTGTTCGACATGTTACAAGTCCAAGTAAGTGGTGCTCACACCGTCGGCCAATACTTTTCGTTTGGGATAAAAGAAAGTAAAGGCGTCTCGTTGCTGGATATAGGTCCGCATCTGGTGGTGGACGACCCGGAATCCTCGGTTAGTGCCACTCGCACTGGCCTGGCTTTGCAACACACCCAGGTAGAGAGCTTTGTCGATGTTGGGATCGCGCCGGCTCACCCCTTTACAGCTAAATTTATTTTCCTCTCCTCCATCTCCTCCGTAACAGTAGTAGGTCTTGGAGGAGAGAGCAATCATAGCATCCCCGCTCCACTCCAGCTTGAAGAGCCCAGGTGTCCGCTTATCGTAGGTGTAGTGATCGCGTCGGGGTAGCCACTGGTCCCGTTCCGCCTCATACTGATCTCTTAGCTCGGGTTTGACGAGTGACTCCCAGTCCGGGTGGGAAACGGCCATGTAGGCCGAATCTGTGTCCATTTCCATGAGTTGCCAGTCTGCGGTGTTAAAATATACACCCATAAAATCATAGATGAATTCCAGCATCCTCAGCTTGGCCACCTGATAGACCATACATCCAATCTGCAGGGGTAAATTATATCGAATAGTCTTCTTGGCTGAAGTGACTTCATAGGTGTCGTCATCGATCACCTCCACGGATCGAAACAGAGGAGAATTCACTCTTTTGCGGGCTTGGGTAGTCGTACAAATGTTCACGTTGACGTGCTTATCCTGGTTGGTAACTGTTTTTCCATAATAACCATTTCCAGTGAGCTTCCAAGATTCAGCGATGATGGCCTGACTCGGGTATTCATCACCTTGACGACGGGCCTTCGTCACGAGGTCCGCATTCTCGGCAAAACAAGCCTCAGGTACGTACTGGATGACCTGATAGATTTGAGTAATTTCCAAACCGTGTTTCATGTACCACTGCAGTAAGGGGGTGCCCAGCAAGATTTTTTCGCCCCACATACTGCCAATCAACATGCGGCGAGGTTTAGGCAAACACTCGTGTTGCTCCGCATAGGCGCCCATGGTCTCTCCAATATCCGCCCGACCCACCAGCGTGTTCTTGAAGATAGGCGGACACTGGGCGAAGAGGGGCTTGAGAGTGTCGGGAACATGCAAATCACATTCTACAAAGCCGTAGAGCTGTCCCGAACGAATGGCGTCCAACATCTGGGGCAGACTCAGCAGTCGCCGACGACTCAAAGGGTACTCACGCTCTTTTAGGAACCGTTGTAAATGGGGCAGGGCCTTGCACATGGTGTGAAATTCACACTCCCACATCTCAATGAGATGGAAGCCTCGCTCTTTGACATAATCCCCGTTGACCACTACTTCTTCGCGTAATTCTTGTGCCGATTTTCCACGTCGCTCATTGAAGCGTCCCGCGCTAAAATGACATTCGTGGCCGTGCCAGTAACACCCATAAAACTGGAAAACAGTCGGTGTGCCTTGGACAAGGGCAAACCCATCGACGGGGAGTCGGCGATCTCCTACCCGCTTCTCTGTGGCGTTGGTCTGGTGACGAATATAAATCGCCCGTCTATAGGCTTCCCAGTCTAACCACTGGTCGGCGAGATGTTTGTACGGTGTCCGTTGCGGTGTAAAATGCCGTCCTTCTGCCCACCAACGCGTATAATGACCGCTGGGCATGGGTTGGGCGAGCGACCACAAGTACAAGGCATTCGCGTCAAACCCAATGATTTTGGCACACGGTTTCCCACTGGGGAGAGTCGTCACATCCTTCTCATGGTAGCGGTGAAAAATAAGGCTAGGGCCCCCCACAATGTTCCGCTTCAAACAATCGTGCATGTCTGCATCTTTTTGTTGTATGAGTGAAAAGTACGTAGGACACTCTTGAAACAGATGGCGAAGCGCCAGACCGGGTAAACTTAAGCACTCCTTGAAGATGTCCACATGCATTTGGCGACGAAAGAGTTGCACCATTTTCTCGGCCGCTTCGAGAAAGGGAACCACATCTAGGTTGTTATACCACACCAGGAAATCTCGCAACGTCTTCATGCTGTGACGGTTCCACACTTGTTGGAGTTCGATGTAGGTGGCCTCCGGCAGAGCTTCCCCTTTCAGGTCATTGTAAAACGCTTCGCGGGGTGGCAACTGGGTGTCTTCTAAGCGGTCCAGGCTCGTCATATAGGTGTAAGGAAAGTAACCTTTCGTTTGGGCACAATTATAGGCCTTGACCCACTGGTCATAGCTACAATTAGGAGCCAGGTAATTCCTTACATCGAGAAAATGCAGTGATGTAGTAGTGAGAGCCATATGGTTATTAACCTTCTTGATCACCGACTTGAGGGTATCGGACTGGGCCAAGTAAGGGTAGAGAAATTCCTTCACCATGTTCAAGTCGTATCGCCCCGAATTGAAACCGAGCACCGGTAACTGACCTAAATATTGAAGGAACCGTAACTTCAATTTCGCCGCATACGGTTTGGGTAAAGGGACATCCTGCGACTGCAGAGGCTGCGACTGGGATTCCGGCTCCGACTCGGACTCGGACTCTTCATCATCGCTGAACGCTACACCAGGTTCAGGAATGCGATCGTCCAGCTGGGCCAGTACGTCCTCGAACTTGGCCACCAACAATGCCGTACTGGCCGCACTGACTTTCTCTAAATACTCCATCATACGGGTGATCAACTCATGGGATTCCCCCGTGGACACGAAACACACCGGAGCAGCGTCATAGCCAGGTACGTTGGATGAAATGCTGACACTCAAAGGAATATGGCGCTGCGTCCACTGTGTTTTCGCCGAAAACAGGTCCATGGGCTCTAACAGGGCCTCAAAATCATAGCATGCCCGGAAGGGAAAATAACGGTCCTCCTCCGGTATCATCACACCCTCATCGGCCAGTTCCTGGAAAATAGTAGGTGCATTATGATACACTCCACCCGGATAGACTCGCTTGACACTGTTGTCACAGGTTTTCTCGTGGCGATGTAAATCGGTGGAGCGATGAAACACCCGATGGCATTGGGCACAACTGAAAGACTGAGCGTACTGGCTCATATTGTAAATGAGGGAAAAATGACTCACGCCATTGTCATCGAACACATTGACTTTCATCGTAGCAGCATACCGTTCTGTTGATCGCCGAACCAATTCAGCCACAAATGTATCCTCCTCCTCACATCGTAATCGATACACAAAGATATTAATATCGAACAGTCTTTCCACGTCATCCAAATTCTTAAAGGGAACTCCACGGAAGTGCCGCTTATCCATGTCTTGCTGCTCTAAATACTCCTCCCAATACCCATCGGCCACTGTGTCACAATCGTGGGGTTTACACTCGTCCAGATGCACGGCCAAACATCGAAACAGACATTTCCGGTCTTTGTAGGGCCCCTTTCGCCCTCCTGTTAATCCATTCAGGCCATGTCGATGAAACAACCACGGGAAGTTGTACAGGAGCACCGATCGGGTGATCTCGCATTTTCGTGACGAAAAATGTGACGTTAGTCACCATTTCCACAAGCCATTGGGTATTGGGGCGTTGCAACTGGGCCCATTCCAATGGATCCAACGTAGTCAATTGGTCGATGAGTGGCTCGAGGGAAATCGCATCCGTCACCGTGAACGGCTGATCAAACACATAGGTATTATTGCTGGGGTAGAAATACCGCAGTTGGTCCGTCTCCTTGTGCCGTAAGATATACCCAAATGTCATATTCAACTTATAGGCCGTCACCTGATCTTTGAAAATGTTCTCGGCATAGGTAGTGAGATACGTGAGGTCCTCCAACCGAAAATTGTACAAGTCCAAAAGACGACGGTCACGGTGAAAACAATGGCGTATGGTAGCCCAGTGTCGTTGATAAATGACCCTCACACGCTCGTCTTCAGGCAAGACTTCAACCGGAGGTGCTGCTGGGTCCAAGGGAAAATCTTCTCCACGTCTCATGCTTTTCGTCTCATACAAGTGTATAGGCAAACAGGCAGGCAGGCAGGGAGGCAGGCAGGCAGGTAAGTCCAATTGAAATACACCCTTTCCCTAAAAATCAACTGCTTTTATACATGATCCCGGTGAGTGGGGTGGGTTGAAAATGGCGGCACCTTATTTTACACACACAACACCATAAGCCGCCATTTTAAACCCACCCCACTCACATCCCAGGTCAATCAGTGCACGAGGTGAGTGGGGTGGGTTCAAAATGGCGGACTTTAAGCGGTCGGAGAGAAAATAAGGTGCCGCCATTTTGAACCCACCCCACTCACCCACGACCCGGGTGAGTGGGGTGGGTTCAAAATGGCGGACTTTAAGCTGTCGGGAGAGAAATAGTGTGCCGCCATTTTGAACCCACCCCACTCACCCGTGCACTGATTGACCTGGGATGTGAGTGGGGTGGGTTCAAAATGGCGGCACCTTAGAAAAATAAAGGGCCACCATTTTCAACCCATCCCACTCACCCGTGCACTGATTAACCTGGATGTGAGTGGGGTGGGTTCAAAATGGCGGCACCTTATTTTACACACACAACACCATAAGCCGCCATTTTGAACCCACCCCACTCACATTAGGCCACGCCCACTCATCACGCATGCGCACAGACACACTTTCACACCAGGGTGAGTGGGGTGGGTTCAAAATGGCGGACTTTAAGCTGTCGGGAGAGAAATAGTGTGCCGCCATTTTGAACCCACCCCACTCACCCGTGCACTGATTGACCTGGGATGTGAGTGGGGTGGGTTCAAAATGGCGGCACCTTAGAAAAATAAAGGGCCACCATTTTCAACCCACCCCACTCACCCGTGCACTGATTAACCTGGATGTGAGTGGGGTGGGTTCAAAATGGCGGCACCTTATTTTACACACACAACACCATAAGCCGCCATTTTGAACCCACCCCACTCACATTAGGCC
The DNA here is from genome assembly GCA_036873755.1 of Hanleya hanleyi. Classification (NCBI taxonomy): domain Eukaryota; kingdom Metazoa; phylum Mollusca; class Polyplacophora; order Lepidopleurida; family Hanleyidae; genus Hanleya; species Hanleya hanleyi. The sequence goes on along the minus strand of JAVTVY010047752.1, from coordinate 12,769 downwards.
ACGCCCACTCATCACGCATGCGCACAGACACACTTTCACACCAGGGTGAGTGGGGTGGGTTCAAAATGGCGGACTTTAAGCGGTCGGGAGAGAAATAGTGTGCCGCCATTTTGAACCCACCCCACTCACTCATAGGCCACGCCCCCTCACACCTCACTCACGCCCCAATCACGCATGCGCACATAAGGCAAATCAAGTTCTGCGCATGCGCAATGAGGCAAATAGATAATGATTTACGCCTTGTATACTACTTGCGTCCCTTGCTGAGGAAAGCGAATGGGAATCTGATTACATATCTATATCGACATATGCACATCCATATATATACATATATATGTAAAAAATCTCCATCATGGTATCTTTGTATAGTTTTCTCTATTTTTAAACAATTTATCTTCGGCATATCCACACACACATACAAGTACACACACGCGTACACGCACACACACATACGGGATCCGGACAAAACCCCCAGTGGACAAAACCCCCTAGGACAAAACACCCACGGACAAAACCCCCTAGGACAAAACACCCACGGACAAAACCCCCAAAATTGAAAAGTCGGACAAAACCCCCATCTCACCCAAAAATATCTATTTCAGACAGAATTTTTACATTTTTAATATAGAGATTCATAAATATCTATTCTCTATGATCCTTTTCATTTTTTTGTGTATTTCAGCTATCATGAATTCCACCGTGACGGAATCACCGTTGGGAAGACCTTTTTTTTATTCAAAGCCATGTACTCACAAGTTCCGAGGTCATAACCATGTGGTTTCTTGTTTAGTTTGCTATTCTATATGACATCTCTTTACGGATCCATGAAAAATCTGGTGTAAACTAAACAATTACTAAACAATCTATGGAATCTGCGGAATCCATGTATCGATGTCAGAGATGGTCGGAAGACAGTTGGACACAACATTCGTTTGGTGTGAAATTCTGCTACTGAAAAACATGTACTAATGTGCTAGTGAAAAACTTCGTTTGGGGTGAAAAAATGTGCTAGTGAGAACATGGAATTACTTCCAATTATTGGTCATGTAAGAACAGTTTAGCCTGTATAGTAGGCTATACAATTATTGAAAGATAAATATGTTATAACATCAAATAAGTTTGTCTTGAGATCTTATCATTTACCATGTTAGTTCTTTTATTGCTAAAATAGCATAGGAAATAATATGTGATGGGGGTTTTGTCCAGTGGGGGTTATGTCCGGTGGGGGTTATGTCCGGTGGGGGTTTTGTCCTGGGGGGTTTTGTCCGTGGGGGTTTTGTCCGCTGGGGGTTTTGTCCTACACCCCACACATACACACAGACGCATACACACACACACACACAGACGTGAACGGGACTTAACGAGCGCCGATCTCCGAACTTTACCGAGACAACCCTGTTTAAGGAAGGCAACACTACTAAAGTAAGGTAACCACGCTAAGGGGTGTTAACTCTCAACAAAATGTATATCACAACCATGAAATTGTGAGAAAATGTCAGAGGTAATGAAAGAGATTTGAAGAAAGTAAAAACTGCCAACAATTACTTGGCTCTGCTGCGCATCTCTGCTTTACTCTATCCTTTTTCAAAGAGCGTTCCGGTTTAACCCTGTCTGGCCTGGGCTTTGGGACCTGTCCAGGCCTGGGGGGGGGGGGGGGCAAAATGACTTCGCCTAATTATTTTTCTTACCCTTGAACCAGAGACTGAATCATACCACACTATACCCTTGGGTCAAGCTCTACCAGAAAACGTACAAAATCCAATATGACCGCTTTGATGACGTCACAATGACGTCATTTTCAAAACCGGCATTTTCTGGTGGAATTTTTTGTCAGATTTTTCGAATTTTTCATTTATGCAATTTCTTCGCAAAAACTGCATGATAAATTAGTAAATGTTGATGTGATGTGAAATAAAATAGTCTTGGTCAACTTTTCATCCCGGAAAAGCAGAAATTTTGAAGGAAAATGACGAAAACATTACATTTCTCAAAGTGACGTGTCCGTCATCTTGAATTTACCCATGATGCTCTGTTCGGGTGATTATGCAAATAGGCTCAAAATGACCCCAATATGATAAACTATAAAGTCACTGAGTGTCAGCCCCTGTTCATCGGCTCACTCGCAAATTCTCGTTGATCTTTGGTGGCAGTAATCGGGTCCCTTCGTAGATTTATGCTCGGCGGTATCGGATGATAATGTGTTCACAGCATAATCTCCTTAAACGGGATATACATTATCTGTTCAAATGAAGACGATACCAGGAGATAAACTGATCTTCGCGCATGTCCAACCAGCATACTCCAAACTTGCAAACAAACAAATTTCTCAAAGTGGCAGTCACTATTTGATGTTTAGTCACTCGAACGCGAGCTCTAAGATATGTTGTCTGACCAATGTAGTTTGATTCGCATCCACTGAATTTAATAACATAAATTACATTTCTAGACTCACAATTCCTGTTTTTCTTAACTGTAAAGACACAACTCGAATTATTGAATAATAATGATGAGCCTTAAATCAGGTATTCACATGTACCGCATCGAGAGTTTGTGTATTTTGTGACTTTAGGAGTGCTGGGATTTTTTTACATATGTGGCACGGGTTGATATTTTTTAGATCACGAGCCTGTCTCTAGCCTTTAATGAGTTTCACATCTTTTGGAACATTTTGTATTTCAGGACTCTCGTGCAGTATGATCATATTATGCAAAATTTTGGAATATATGTCCGCGTTATGTGAATTATATGTGTTCCTGAACGCCATGCCTTTGTTCGTTTATGATGGTTTGGGGGTTTCTAAAAATGTGATGTCTTGTGACTTTATTTTATTCAGACCTGTCTTATAATCTCTTTCGGGAAACCTCCACTTGCCAAATCTTTTATCGTGTTCACTTAGCCTCTTTTTCTTTGAGTTCGGTTCTGTCACAATGACGTAAATACGACTGGCAAGGTTATACAGAATATGGATCTTAGTATGTCGTGGATGCTTGTGTTTGAAATGAAGATAATGTCTAGTATCGGTGAGTTAATGATACAAGTTGGTGATTAGTTTGTTTTCGTTTTAAGTTATCAAAACGTCGAGAAAGGGTAAACTATTTCTGTTGCTTTCCATGTTAAATATGATATTCGGGTGCATCGGTTCCAAAATAAGGTAGACAGTTTGTATATCAAATTTAGGTTCCTGCCATAAGGGGAAACCTTTCGTCCAAATATTTTTCTCATACGTGTCTGAAAGCTGTACTTTCTTGTGGACCATATTTGTTACCCACGGCATAAAATATTTTTTCTTCTGGATACGCTAAAATCATTGTAGCGTTCGTTCGCCATTTTGGTTCCCACTGTTGTGACAAAAATTTGTATAAAAAATACAAGTTGTTAAAATTGAAAGTTGTTCTCTGAGATAAATTTAGCGCTGTCTAATAAGAACTCCTCGTTAAATCTGCCTTCTTATCGACCCAGTATTCGATAGCTTCCAGCCTTAATTCATGTGGTATGTTGCTAGAAGTGACGTGACGCCAAAACCGACAAGTATAGTATCTGACGGTACATTTTCTGGGAAACAGTTAAGGAAATCTAAATCATCTCTCAGATAATTAATGATATGTTCGGTGTATGGCTTTACCATGTTGCTTTTTCTAAGTGTGGGGCATGCCGGACCGGCAATAATAGGCCTGAAATTGATATCTTCTGGCCGTTTGCGATTTGTTGTTCAACAGCTGTTTTAATAATTAGGGATTTGTGAATTTTTGATTATCCATAAAAATTACTAGTTTTAAAATCAAAAGCTAAATTGTGTAGCTTAAAGAAGAGTTGTTTGTAATTGTGATCCGATTACTGACTGTAAGTATTTTTATCGAGAAACATTAAACTGATTTTGTTCCCATAATCATCCAAATCCATTATAACTACAGCGCCTCCCTTATCGGCTTCCTTAATAATGATATTTGTACTGTTTTGTAAGTTTTGAAGTAATTTCCCCTACCAATGGGTTGTTAGACAGGCTGACCAAAAAAACTGGTCTAAATGTCTGTCTCTTCTTTTCGGGAGTTCCTTGTGAGACGTTATGCACGAGAGGTATATTGCTTCAATCCGGCGCTACGGATTGGTGATGAAATTCTCGTAGTCTGAGGTTTCTGCTAAACTCCCGAATATCTTTATCCAGCTCAGAGTGATGGGGATGATGTGAACTTTAGACCTAACATGACAATACTGATTTCTTCTTCTGCAAGTGTTTAGGAAGATAAATTAAATACCTTGTCTAATTTGCATCGTTCTGTCTGAATCGCCCCCGATATCGGGATTGGCGCTGGTCTAAAATAGGGTTGTCTGTACTACTCCATTATATATTTGTATATGTTTACCGGATTGTTCATAATGTATATTATCGTTCTCATGTGTAGAACGTTCTTTCCAATCGTTGATTTAAATGCGGCGATGATCAGTGGTCTTATTGTTGTTTCATCGAATGTCCGTCCTTCGATCGGACGAAAGTCTAACATTCCGTCGTATACGGTTCATGGGAGCAGCCCCACTTGTTCTAATCTGTTTCGCAGGGGAACACGGGTGTCAACATCTCTTATCGGACACTACGGTTGGTTGGTTGACGTAATCTGCTCGGATTGTTCTGTGCGATTTCGGAATATAATGGCTGGGGGTTTGTTCTTTTGTCCAAGCTTGAACTCGACCGAAAAGACGTCATCGTCAGAAGTGATGTCATCGCCAGGAGTGTAATTTTCGATGCATGGTGGCGCCTCCTGGATTCTGGTGCTCCAATTCGCCTACAAGTCAATGGGTCCATGGGCGTCATCATGCTTCATCACATCACTTCAGTTGATGACGTCACTTTCGGTGTCACTTCCGGTAATGTCGTTGCTTCCAGTGGGATCTGCATATGGCGTATACATATCTCGCCTAATAGCATTTGGTAGATCCTGTGAAATGTGACGAATTTAATCAACGTCACAAAACATTATTGCAGCAACTTATAAAACAGAGCTATACCACTAAGCGCCTCCACTCAAAGTTTCTCAAATACGGCGTTACATATCTCATGCTGATAGCAAAATACGAGCGTAGCTTGCAAGATCTATGGCGCTAGGTTTCGTAACTTGTGTCTAATTTCGCTTAACCCGGAGCTAAGGGCCGTATGAACCCATGCACTTCGGTATCCTCATGATTCATATGAACAGTCATAATCAAAGCGTGACAGTGATACATCATTCTCTAGATAACGACTTTGAAACGAAATTCATGCGGATTATAAATACTGATCAGCTATACGGATTTGATATTTTTGAACATCATGATGTATTGCTGGCATCACTGAAAACTGTTGAGTGCTTCTCTCTTGATAAGTCGCTCTCTTCGGGAGATGACGAACGCGCGCCGAATATCTTGATTCAATCTCAGAGGGTGCAACTATTTCTGTCGATGCATCAAAGCTGTCAGCCTTCTGGCTCGGACATAGTTACGTTTGGTATCAATTCGTGTAGGTCCTGTAGCGTTACTCCCATCAGTTGGAATTACAAGCGTCTAGTCCGTCATCCATAATCCAGCCGTCGTCCATTAGAGAATATCCGCGTCCATAATCCAAAGACCTATTCCATTTTCCACATAACAGTATTAGCACCAAATTCAAAAAGACAATCATATTATACATAAATATAGGCTTGTTTCCTGCAAGAGAGAAGCGGTCAACAGTTTTCAATGATGCCGGCAAGACATCATGATGTTCCAAAAATATCAAATCCGTATCGCTGATCAGTATTCTTAATCCATAATATTCGTTATAGAGTCGTCATCTAAAAAAAAGATGTATCTCAGTCACGCTTTGATTGTGACTGTTCATATGAGTAGCATGAGGATCTTGAAGTACATGGGTTCATACGGCCCCTAGCCCCGGGTTAAGCGGAATTAGACACAAGTTACGAAACGTAACGCCATAGATCTTGCACGCTACGCTCGTATTTTGCTATCAGCATGCGATATGTATCGCCAAATTTGAGAAACTTTGAGTGGAGGCGCTTGGTGGAATAGCCCTGTTTTATAAGTTTCTGCAACAATGTTTTGTGACGTTGATTAAAATCATCACATTTAACACAGGATCTAGCAAATGCTACTAAGCGAGATATGTATACGCCATATGCAGGTCCCACTGGAATATTACTATCCAGAAAGGGATAGTTTACGATGTCGAAATTGTAATCATCTCTTTTGTCATAAAGTCGACGAGAGAGAATGCCCGCTTCATTTTTATAGAGATAGAGATCTAAATAAGATGTGCCTGTAGGGCTATCTGTAGTTTCCTTCAAATCCAGTGAAGGTGGATATATATCCTTCACTGCGTCATATATAGCGATTATCCACAGCGAGAAGATCGTCTATATAGCGTTTGGTGAATGAGAAGGAACGGGCTTTGAATGGATCGGTTTTTGAAAGCGCCTGCATATAGTCATATTCATAAGAGAACAGATACTTTAGGATTAAGCTGATGAGGTGGAAGTACCTCTCCGAGAACCACCACGAAGAGATCCTGGTCATCGTGATCTGTGCTTGACGACGCCAGATCTTAGGGAGTTGACTGCGTCTGAGTAAAGACTCTCTGACGATTATATCGTCTAGTTATAGCACACATATGTTGTCTGGTAGTCCATATAAGCAGTTTTTCATGCAATGCTGGAAAACTCCAGGCACATTAGTCAAAAACCTTGAGCTAACCCCTAAACCTTCAAGTGATTCTTGGATTCTGATCAGCAGCTGCCTCTCTGGAATTGTTTACTGTTCAGCTGTCTGTAACCAGTTCATTGACGGAGACGTCCAGCCTCTTGCATATCGCTCCAATTTTCACTGAGGTGTACTGCCGTATCCTGCCGCTTCGAATCATGCCAGATATATTGTATCTCGTTCAGGAGGAGTCTTTGTTTGGGACACCAGCATCTGCAGGTCCATCTGTCGAAGGAAGCTTAGTTTCTGATTTTGCCGACTGAACGGGCATTGGCACAACGGAATTATTCAGTTCTACCAGTCAGGACTAAATCATGCTTCTCGATATATCGCAGGTTCACTGCAACCCGTTTGGCTGTGCCTTTGTTAGGTAACCAAGACCTCACAGCTGTGCGCCGTCACTGCAGCAATAGGAGTCAATTGAAAGTTGATTGATGAAGGAATTGGAAAGTTCTCCGAGAGACAAGAAAAGTAAAAAAAAAAAGCAAAAAGAAGAAACCAAGAGAAACACGAGAGATGCCGAATGAGGGAGTGATAAGCACTTGAGAGCAATGGATGAACAACGGGAGAGTGATGTCGATGCCTTCAACACTGATTACTATACTAGTATCGGAACTATGAGTTCCCTTTGGTTATTGTCTGTAACGGTCTAAATATAAATGGAATGGAATGTTGGAACCATTCCCAGCCTCAATGAATAAATTCTCGTTTCCTAGTAGCTCAGAGATGGGCTTTGTCTCTTGTATCAGGTAAGTTATCATTTATCCACCGCTGAGGCTTTATGCAAACCGAAGCTTCAGTACATGTACGCTCTGAATTTCAGAACTCATGATACACTGATTATGAAAAAGATTTGCGAGTTTATTCCGGTCTTTCGGTGACAATCCACAGGCCGTACTTTTTAATGAATCAATGTCTGCACTGCTTTGGTTGTCTTTAGCTGTCGCCATGCTGTAGATGGATTAACAAATTTGCCTGTACTCGGCCCAGTAACTTTACTGATTTCTTCTATTTGCTGAGGTCGGGCTGTTCCTGATTTGTCGATGTTCAGATCTTGGCCAGCTCGCCAATTTTTAGACACAGGAGCTGGAGAATATCAAGAGCAAGAGCTACCATCCTTGTTTCACAACATCAACAGGACACTCCGGTACTGAAAGTGGGCATTTTGGACTGTAGATCCATCTATGCGAACCGGTCAAGAAGAATGAAATGGTGACAAACACGGAAGGAATTATTCTGAAACGTCCCAAGTACGTTAGAAGCCCGTGTGGTAAAATGGTCGCCCCGCTTGCACCTCGACCTGACCAATTTCTGACTATACAGCATGAAAGGGTAGGGTATGTGGGTCATTCCAGTGGTGGCAGGCCGAAAGTCCGTGTGGGCATAACGAAGCTAAAGCGATTTTGCTGCGAGCGGGGGTGATACTAATTTTGTGAAAATATATGTGGGTAGGGGAAATGTGATCATTTGTGCTCAACTGGTTAAATCAAAACGAGAGATGTTATATATCAAAATAAAGCCCATGCTTTTGACTAGAAAACAAAAATTATTCATAAATTTTAGAAAATTTTCAACGTCACAATGACTTCATAATTACCCATATCGGTCCGGGAAAGGGGAAAACATGACCGCCGCTAAGCTATTTGACCTATTTCCAGAAGGGAACAGAATTATAGACCAAAACGTTCTGGCATCATATCTTATCATACTGGGTCATTTTAAGTCATTGTGAAGAAGCTTAGTGACAAATAATCATTCCATCACAAAGATAGGCACCCTCAATAACATATAGGCACACGTTGGATTTGGGGGTTGGGATACACTTCGTCCTTTTAACATCGTCAAATCTACGACTACTGTAAAAAACTGTATATGCATGGAAAGATGCCTCGGTGGCCTATCAAAATGAAGGACTTGCCAGGATTTTCGAGACATGACGTCATCACGATGTCATAACAGCCTCATAATATACCTTCATTTTCACCTATATTTAGATCAGTTGAATACTTTACAAAAAGAATAGGGCAGAAACTGTCACTCATTCCAAAATAAGGCATCTCGATAGTATTGTACTGAAACAAAAAATTCCAGGTTTAACAGAAGTCTTAGTGAACAGTGTTGCAGGAAAACATCGAAATTGGGAAACAAAATGGTCATCATTCATACACTAAATCACCATTACGAGCTGATACAATGAGGATAGAATCCTGTCATATGGTTCTCTTGGCGCATAATCGGAATCCCAAAATATCATGGTATCTATCAGAATGGCGTTAAATGCGCAGCAGATGGGCATTCTGAGTAGGGGTGGTAATTATCATAAAAAGTAGATAGGGAAAAGAAAGTTCAGCGTCAGGCGATATAATCTTTCAAGTCAAGATCATTGCTCATCATAGAAGAGTGCAGCATAATAAAAACTGTCATGAAGCCATAATAAAATGACGTGGACTCATCCAGGATTTGACAAACATGATATGTGAGATAATCTATCCGAGGGTCCTAGTAGTAGGGGAAGCGTATCACAGTTATCACACATCCACCCAAATCCACATTGCCTCCCAAATCCACCGAGCGCTGTCATACGTCATTAACAATTTCTGTTTGTATAAATTAGTGCGTCTGGATATTAATAAATTATATACGTTATAATTTACCTGAATATATATATATTAAAGATCTACATATGGTATTATAAATAAATTCTCCGAATTTATACGATAATCGTTAATAACGATTCAAAACACGGAGTATATTTTAGGTTTGATATCGGTTTTACAAGAAGGGTGTTATTTCGATATATATATATATATATATACGGATTCATATCAATAAATTCTCCGAATTTGTACGTTAAGGATTTAAAAACACGGCGTATATTAGGTTACACGAAAAGCGTTATTGTAATTGGTATATAGCGACATTTTGTGTTGAATAATACACCGTACATTTGGCACGGTAAATATCGATTATAATTTCGCTGTATAGGTAGAGAATCCTGTTGATTTTTTAGAACGTACCGATGTAAACATGTGAGACTGAACTATAGTTGACGGTGTAACAGCTGTGATTGAATAAACAGAAATCGCACGGTTTAAATATAGGGTATTGGCTATAGCCCTCATAACTTGATTTTGACTTATAGTCGATCCATCTCGCTGATTCGTATCTAACTCGTACAACATGTCTGAATTTTGGTGTGAAAGATGTCTGTCCTATTTCGCTTCACAACATACCCTGGATCATCATATGAGAGAAGTGAACTGTCCGGATAATAGAGGTTACGCGGTGAGGGCTTTCGAATGCGGTATCTGTACGAAAACATTCTCTTCGAAAGAGTGTCTAAAAAGGCATATGACCACCGTAAATACCGCGGACAACGGTAAAAAATATACCTGCAGAATTTGTGGGGCGAATTTTAGCCGGAGCGATAACAGACGACGACACCACCGGAATAGACATAGCGATGTGGCGGAAGTTCTACCTTCAACAAGTAGGGATAGTTCGGAAGGCCAAAAAGTAGCGGGGAAAAAGTCGGCGGACTCGGTTAAAGGTATTTTAAAAACTTATACCTGCGATGTTTGCGGCGCAAATTTCACCCGGAGGGATGCGAGACTGCGACATCGTCGAAACAAACACAGGAATATTCCCGAAACCCAGTCCTTCATCCCTGAGAATTCGAGCGGAAAACGCTCTCTAGAAATAGGAACGATACCAGCAGGTGTTAAAAAGGTGAGGACCATCTTCACATTTCGAGTTAAATGCTGTACTAATGTTCCGTCATTTACCTTGACTTTCTGAATAGGGTAAATTGTTCAAACCGAAAAACGCACGTACTGCCATATACACAATCAATATAGAAGCTTGCCAATACCGCACAGTGCAGATTTTTAGGAACTTTCCATGAACTTTGGGGGACTATTCTTGGACTATTCTTGGACTTATGTGGATTTTTAGGAACTTTTCATGAACTTTGGGGGACTATTCTTGGACTAGTCTTGGACTTGCGTGGATTTTTAGGAACTTTTCATGAACTTTTGGGGACTATTCTTGGACTTGCGTGGATTTTTAGGAACTTTTCATGAACTTTTAGGGACTATTCTTGGACTATTCTTGGACTTATGTGGATTTTTAGGAACTTTTCATGAACTTTGGGGGACTATTCTTGGACTAGTCTTGGACTTGCGTGGATTTTTAGGAACTTTTCATGAACTTTTAGGGACTATTCTTGGACTTGCGTGGATTTTTAGGAACTTTTCATGAACTTTTGGGGACTATTCTTGGACTATTCTTGGACTTGTGTGGATTTTAAGAACTTTTCATGAACTTTTTGTGGAAAACAATAAAGAGTTGCTACACCTATCTATGAATGGTATATTTATTATCACTGGATACTCGTTGTAACCGACTATCGTCCATATAAAGTCATATCGAAACGACTCTGGACGGTGGCTGAAAGAAAGAAGAACGCAACATCGGTTGTTAAAGTTCAAAGTATATATTTATTTATACAAATTAATTTAGTAATGACAGTTTCAAAACGAAAATACAAACTGAGCAATCCTAGTACCCAAACACTAATTTCATTCCATTTCCATAACTCTGTGAAAGAGCTGAGAGTATATCGATAACGAACGCAAGGGTACGCCCTGGTGGCGGAATCAACTAATCAACAGGTTTGATCGGTTGCCTTGTGTACTCGCGCGGTAAAAGTCTGTTTATTAAGAATTTACGCATCTCAGCGGCAGATTCTTCGGCTTCATCGTGTGATAAATCGTCTTCCTCACGCATCCGTTTCTTAGTCGCCATTACTTTCTGATGAATCGGGTGCTTTCGTAGTTTTCTCCATAACCTTAAATTAGGGACGTAGATATTTCGGAACCTTGTCTGTATTCTAGGTAAAAGCTTGTCATATGCCAGCTGATGCGCAATTGGTTCATCCACTCCGCCTTCTTCGTAAACTTCCGCAAGATCGTTTATATCGGATCCATGATCATCAATCGCTTCATCCGCGAAGTGATCCCACAAACACTCGTCATCCTCGACGTCATCAGTGTCACCAGCAGTATCATCATTATCGTCATCATCATCATCCGTAACTTCTCCGTCATCATCTGCGGCGTCGTCATTACCTTTACTATCATTGTCATCATCATTATCTTCGTCATCGGCGTCAGTAGCGTCGGTATCATTTTGATCACCATGGTAGCCAAAAGTTTGACCTGGAGTATATGTATTTTTACCATTACTACCGGAACTGGAAAAATCGTCCCCATGGACAATACTTCCGCCCGCATGGTAATACGACCTTCCGCATGGTAATACGACCGTCGTAGGCTCACTCACCGTCATCGTATAGGGTTGCTCTACTCTACTTGTTGGACCTATAGCGAGGCTCGGTGGTATCCCTTGGTTGTGTTTGCGTTGAATGTCTCCGAGCATACTATCGCTATCGACGCATGGACAAGCTCCAGTTTTCCTATGTTTTAACATGTTGGAGCGATTGGCAAACTTACGATAGCAGCCATAGCATTGAGAACTCATATCTGCTTTGGAACAACCGTACCACACTAGTCTCACGAAATTACCAAAGATGAATGATAGAGTTAAACATCGACATTCGGCTAAAGTGATATGACTCTATTTGCCAACAGGGGGCGTCGTTTCATACGTCATCATCGGAGTTATCTCCCACTAGTTCCAGTTTTTGTCACCAGGGCAATGAGTGATCAATACGACCGAACATGGAAAAACCCTGATGTAAGATGAGGACCCGGATGTAAGATGAGGACCCGGATGCAAAACTACAATACCCAGGAAGTGACCTTTGACCCTGCGCTACTCGGAAGTGACGTTATCGTAGGCAGGCACACACACATACGCGGTGCACCCTGTACCCTATAGCCCGTAGGGCATAGGGTACACTAGGGTGTGGGTGCACCGCGTATGTGTGTGTGCCTGCCTACGATAACGTCACTTCCGAGTAGCGCAGGGTCAAAGGTCACTTCCTGGGTATTGTAGTTTTACATCCGGGTCCTCATCTTACATC
>JAVTVY010047751.1:0-24662 GCA_036873755.1 Hanleya hanleyi | reverse complement strand
AACGACCAAACTACGGCCTTCAGATTGAATCTGGCGTTTGATTATGTGCTGCAGCATAAGGAGACAGTCCAAGTCCGATACTTTTATCCGATTGTACAATACAGAACACATATTGTATAATACAGGACATATATGGTACAATACAGGACAGATATGGTATAATACAGCACAGATTTGGTATATTACAGGACATATACCGTATAATACAGGACAGATTTGGTATAATACAGAACATATATTGTATAATACAGCACAGATTTGGTATAATACAGGATAGATACTGTATAATACAGCACAGATTTGGTATAATACAGAACATATATTGTATAATACAGGACAAATATGGTACAAAACAGGACAGATTTGGTATAATACAGGACAGATATTGTATAACACAGGACAAATATTGCATAATACAGCACAGATATGGTATAATTCAGGACAGATATGGTATAATACAGCACAGATATGGTATAATAGAGGGCAAATATTGTATAATACAGCACAGATTTGGTATAATACAGGACATATATGGTACAATACAGGAGATATGGTATAATGCAGCACAGATATGGTATAATAGAGAAATATTGTATAATACAGAGCAGATATGGTATAATACAGGACATATATGATACAATACAGGACAGATACTGTATAATATAGGACAGATTTGGTATAATACAGAACATATATTGCAGAATACTGGACAGATATTGTATAATACAGGACATATTGTATAATACAGCACAGATATGGTATAACACAGGACAGATATTGTATAATACAGCACAGATTTGGTATAATACAGCACAGATTTGGTATAATACAGGACATACTGTATAATACAGGGCAGATTTGGTATAATACAGGACATATATGGTATAACATAGGACAGGTATGGTATAATACAGGACAGATTTGGTATAATACAGGACAGATATTGTATAACATAGGACAGGTATGGTATAATACAGGACATATATGGTATAATGCAAGACAGATGTGGTATAACACAACAAAGATGTGGTATAATGTGTGACAGATATGGATGGTCCATCTCTACACCAAATACCTTCCTTCACTGCCCCAAAATGCCCACTTTCGCTACTACTCCAACTGATGACGTCAGGGATGACGTCACAGAAGACGTGAACATCCCTCAAATCGGGATGTACACCCCGAGAGCTACAAGATAACACCTCCCACGACACAATCGGACCAAAGATGGTCCCTCTCTACCCCAAACACACCTCCACGCACCCCCAAAATGGCCACTTTACTTACTACACCCAACTGCGCATGCGCAGATTGACGCGACTTGCACTTTAAAACACGCCATTCTGACTCTACCCCACACAAGCTTCACTTTGACACCTGCCACAACCCATTTGGACCCATAGTGGTCCATCTCTACCCCAAACACACACCCCACATACCCCCCAACATGCCTGCTTTCTATACTACGGCCAGACTGCGCATGCGTAGACTATTGCACACGGACGAACCATTAGTCGATACATTACAAACTCCACGGGAGCTTCAAAATAAGACCTCATACGACACCATAGGATCATAAGGAGCTCACCTAGACCCCAAAACGTTCACCCCGTATGGGCCTATACCTCCATAGCCACGCAGTATAGGCCTATGGGCCTACCCAGGCCTCGGTGAACTTTTTCCAAAAATTTCACCGCTTCGCTCCGGGACCCCTCCCATCGTGTTCTAAATGACGAGACGTGAAAAACAAGACCAAACAACCCATATCACAATGAACGTGTGTGAATTTCCCAGGTTGGACCTATATCCCATAGCCAACCTATGGGCCTACCCAGGCCTCGGTGAGCTTTTTCCAAAAATGTCACCGTTTCGCTCCGGGACCCTTCCCATCGTGTTCTAAATGACGAGACGAGAAAAACAAGACCCCACAACCCATATCACAATGAACATGTGTGAATTTCCCAGGATGGACCTATATCCCCATAGCCAGTATGGAGCTATATGGGCTATATGGTACTTTTCCAAAAATTTCACCGTTTCGCTCCAGGACCCTTCCCATCGTGTTCTAAATGACGAGACGTGAAAAACAAATCCAAGCAACCCATATCACAATGAACGTGTGTGAATTTCCCAGGTTGAACCTATACCCCCATATAGCCAGCCTATAGTCTTATATACAGACCTCGGTGACTTTTTCCAAAAATTTCACCGCTTCGCTCCGGGGCCCCTCCCATTGTGTTTTTGTTGGCGAGACGAGAAAAACGAGACCCCACAACCCATAGTAAAGTCCACGAAAAAAATTGACCATCCCCATACAGGCATTTTCCCTTATATTGTATAATACAGACCCCTATTGTAGGGGTAAAGTCCGTGTTCCGCTTTTTATATTTTCGGAAAAAATCCTAATTTTACATGCACCCACCCCATTGACTTGATAGGCAGGCCCCGATAAGCCCGGGGACCGATATTAGCCCTTTTGGCTAGAGTTGATAGGGGTTTTCCCCTATTTTAGGGGTAAAGTCCGTGTTCCGCTTTTTATATTTTCGGAGACAAATCCTAATTTTACATGCACCCACCCCATTGACTTGATAGGCAGGCCCCGATAAGCC
Organism: Hanleya hanleyi; assembly: GCA_036873755.1. Classification (NCBI taxonomy): domain Eukaryota; kingdom Metazoa; phylum Mollusca; class Polyplacophora; order Lepidopleurida; family Hanleyidae; genus Hanleya; species Hanleya hanleyi. Next base: position 22,053 of record JAVTVY010047751.1, on the reverse strand, counting down.
CAGGGCACGATATTAGCCCTTTTGGTTAGAGTTGATAGGGGTTTTCCCCTAGTTTAGGGGTAAAGTCCGTGTTCCGCTTTTTACATTTTCGGGGACAAATCCTAATTTTACATGCACCCACCCCATTGACTTGATAGGCAGGCCCCGATAAGCCCGGAGACCGATATTAGCCCTTTTGGTTAGAGTTGATAGGGGTTTTCCCCTAGTTTAGGGGTAAAGTCCGTGTTCCGCTTTTTATAGTTTCGGGAAAAATCCTAATTTTACATGCACCCACCCATGACTGAATGGCCCTAGAGGAGCGCTTCACTTTGACACCTCACTCGACCCATTCGGTCCACTAGGGACCCACCCCTGTCACAAAACGTCTATTCCCATACTCTTTTTAGGCATTCCCCGTATACATTAACATTGGAAGTCACTTGGTTGACATGGGACTACGTTCTGTCCGCGGAGGAATACAAAGGTTACAGGTTGCCGGAACTACTTTGACCTCCACGTGACCTTGAGCTGGTGGCGCCCCCTGGCGCCCCAGGTGCCCCGGAGGTGAAAGGCGATGGGGCGTCCCCTATACCTTTAACCTGGAAAAAGGGGAAGCAAGAGTTACCTCCCTGGAAAATAAGGTCGGATCCGTCTTCTCTCTACTACTCACGGTGTCTATGTGGGATGTGCCAATGTCAAATTATAAGCCTAATAATCCGAATAATTTTAGCAGTGTATACATATGATCTATATCCAAAAATCTGATTACCGATACTTAAATTTTCCCACCCCTGAACAGTCTTTTGACGATTTCTTTCCAATGGCGTAGAGTATGATTATGAAAATTCACTCACTCATCAATCCCGACTCGAGAAAGATATTGAAAGAAGAAAACTGAAAAAAAAAATTCATATGGACATTTATTTTAGCGTATTTTAGTCAATGGGAATGTCAATCGGGTTAAACTCGGTTAAGTACAAGAACCGCAAATGCAGCGTCAAATTTATCTACAAGTGTCAAACAATACAACCGTAGTGAAAATAGCCCAAACAATATAAAGTCAAATTCACCTGAAAAATATAGGAATATGAAATGAATTAATATGGAAAAATGATTGGTTAATATTTTCACCTGTAGGTACTGCATGGAACAAAATCATTTCATATATTTCAAGTGCGAAAAGGGTACTTCGCATTCAAGTAGTTACATACATCTATAACGATGATGATTGTCGAGGTAGCCATTCCCGTCCGGCCATTGCTCTGTTGGACATACTGTCTCGAGTTCAATTTAAAATTTCTTAAAAGTACTGCGAATAAAGTCTAAATCTTGCCCTTTTTGATGTCTTGTTTTTTTGTATTCCCCAAGGGTCACTTGCCATTGTTGGGTATTGAATGTGAAGTATTAATTCCTTATTTGAAGTCACATACAGCGACGTCAGGAAGAATCGCAAAGACGGTTATTGTGTATATCAATTCTGACTTCTTCCTTTTACTCGCGCGTTGACGCTTTTTGGTGATGATGTAAGCCTAGAATATTATAAATATTTGTTGCATGGACATGGAGGAATACTGCTGTCCTGAAAGCCTGCAAAGAGAGTCTGTTAAGTTAAATCTGGATGAAAAAAGGTCGTGCGATGCCCCCTTCAACAAAGAATCACGGTAGTAGTAGAGAGAAGACGGATCCGACCTTATTTTCCAGGGAGGTAACTCTTGGTTCCCTTTTTTCCAGGTTAAAGGTATAGGGGACGCCCCATCGCCTTTCACCTCTGGGGCGCCAGGGGGCGCCACCAGCTCAAGGCCACGTGGAGGTCAAAAGTAGTTCCGGCAACCTGTAACCTTTGTATTCCTCCGCGGACAGAACGTAGTCCGATGTCAACCAAGTGACTTCCAATGTTAATGTATACGGGGAATGCCTAAAAAGAGTATGGGAATAGACGTTTTGTGACAGGGGTGGGTCCCTAGTGGACCGAATGGGTCGAGTGAGGTATCAAAGTGAAGCGCTCCTCTAGGGCCATTCAGTCATGGGTGGGTGCATGTAAAATTAGGATTTTTCCCCGAAACTATAAAAAGCGGAACACGGACTTTACCCCTGAACTAGGGGAAACCCCCTATCAGCTCTAGCCAAAAGGGCTAATATCGGTCTCCGGGCTTATCGGGGCCTGCCTATCAAGTCAATGGGGTGGGTGCATGTAAAATTAGGATTTGTCCCCGAAAATATAAAAAGCGGAACACGGACTTTACCCCTAAACTAGGGGAAAACCCCTATCAACTCTAGCCAAAAGGGCTAATATCGTGCCCTGGGCTTATCGGGGCCTGCCTATCAAGTCAATGGGATGGGTGCATGTAAAATTAGGATTTGTCTCCGAAAATATAAAAAGCGGAACACGGACTTTACCCCTAAAATAGGGGAAACCCCTATCAACTCTAGCCAAAAGGGCTAATATCGGTCCCCGGGCTTATCGGGGCCTGCCTATCAAGTCAATGGGGTGGGTGCATGTAAAATTAGGATTTTTTCCGAAAATATAAAAAGCGGAACACGGACTTTACCCCTACAATAGGGGGTCTGTATTATACAATATAAGTGAAAATGCCTGTATGGGGTATGGGGATGGTCAATTTTTTTCGTGGGCTTTACTATGGGTTGTGGGGTCTCGTTTTTCTCGTCTCGCCAAGAAAAACACAATGGGAGGGGCCCCGGAGCGAAGCGGTGAAATTTTTGGAAAAAGTCACCGAGGTCTGTATATAGCCTATAGGCTGGCTATATGGGGGTATAGGTTCAACCTGGGAAATTCACACACGTTCATTGTGATATGGGTTGCTTGGATTTGTTTTTCACGTCTCGTCATTTAGAACACGATGGGAAGGGTCCCGGAGCGAAACGGTGAAATTTTTGGAAAAGTACCATATAGCCCATATAGCTCCATACTGGCTATGGGGATATAGGTCCATCCTGGGAAATTCACACACGTTCATTGTGATATGGGTTGTGGGGTCTTGTTTTTCTCGTCTCGTCATTTAGAACACGATGGGAAGGGTCCCGGAGCGAAACGGTGAAATTTTTGGAAAAAGCTCACCGAGGCCTGGGTAGGCCCATAGGCTGGCTATGGGGTATAGGTCCAACCTGGGAAATTCACACACGTTCATTGTGATATGGGTTGTTTGGTCTTGTTTTTCACGTCTCGTCATTTAGAACACGATGGGAGGGGTCCCGGAGCGAAGCGGTGAAATTTTTGGAAAAAGTTCACCGAGGCCTGGGTAGGCCCATAGGCCTATACTGCATGGCTATGGAGGTATAGATCCATACGGGGTGAACGTTTTGGGGTCTAGGTGAGCCCCTTATGATCCTATGGTGTCGTATGAGGTCTTATTTCGAAGCTCCCGTGGAGTTTGTAATGTATCGACTAATGGTTCGTCCGTGTGCAATAGTCTACGCATGCGCAGTCTGGCCGTAGTATAGAAAGCAGGCATGTTGGGGGGTATGTGGGGTGTGTGTTTGGGGTAGAGATGGACCACTATGGGTCCAAATGGGTTGTGGCCGGTGTCAAAGTGAAGCTTATGTGGGGTAGAGTCAGAATGGCGTGTTTTTAAGTGCAAGTCGCGTCAATCTGCGCATGCGCAGTTGGGTGTAGTAAGTAAAGTGGCCATTTTGGGGGTGCGTGGAGGTGTGTTTGGGGTAGAGAGGGACCGTCCGATTGTGTCGTGGGAGGTGTTATCTTGTAGCTCGCGGGGTGTACATCCCGATTTGAGGGATGTTCACGTCATCTGTGACGTCATCGATGACGTCATCAGTAGGAGTAGTAGCGAAAGTGGGCATTTTGGGGCAGTGAAGGAAGGTATTTGGTGTAGAGATGGACCATCCATATCTGTCACACATTATACCACATCTTTGTTGTGTTATACCACACCTGTCCTGCATTATGCCATATATGTCCTGTATTATACCATATCTGTCCTATGTTATACAATATCTGTCCTGTATTATACCAAATCTGTCCTGTATTGTACCATATTTGTTCTCTATTATACCATATATGTCCTGTATTATACCAAATCTGCCCTGTATTATACAGTATCTGTCCTGTATTATACCAAATCTGTGCTGTATTATACCAAATCTGTGCTGTATTATACAATATCTGTCCTGTGTTATACCATATCTGTGCTGTATTATACAATATCTGTCCTGTATTATGCAATATCTGTCCAGTATTCTGCAATATATGTTCTGTATTATACCAAATCTGTCCTGTATTATACAGTATCTGTCCTGTATTGTACCATATATGTCCTGTATTATACCATATCTGCTCTATATTATACAATATTTCTCCTCTATTATACCATATCTGTGCTGCATTATACCATATCTGTCCTGTATTGTACCATATATGTCCTGTATTATACCAAATCTGTGCTGTATTATACAATATTTGCCCTCTATTATACCATATCTGTGCTGTATTATACCATATCTGTCCTGAATTATATATCTGTGCTGTATTATGCAATATCTGTGCTGTATTATGCAATATCTGTCCTGTGTTATACAATATCTGTCCTGTATTATACCAAATCTGTCCTGTTTTGTACCATATTTGTCCTGTATTATACAATATATGTTCTGTATTATACCAAATCTGTGCTGTATTATACAGTATCTGTCCTGTATTATACCAAATCTGTGCTGTATTATACAATATATATTCTGTATTATACCAAATCTGTCCTGTATTATACGGTATATGTCCTGTATTATACCAAATCTGTGCTGTATTATACCATATCTGTCCTGTATTGTACCATATATGTCCTGTATTATACAATATATGTTCTGTATTGTACAAACGGATAGCCGTTGTCGTGAATAACAACAAGTTCAGCAATGTTCATACAGTTTATTATCCCCAATGTTACATCATACCCGGGCTGGGGGAGCCGCCCTGGGCATGTTTGGTATGTTCACAGCAAAACAAATTGAAATATCAAACACCATGTTTTATTATTTAACGCACCGTCACATAAGGTACAAGTGTTTGCTGAGCTCAAGTCAACGATCAGCATGTAGACATATAGAGTATGTACGGCATGTTATGGTATTCATCAGTGCATGGGTGAAGCATTCAGCCGATGGGGTGGTCGGTCAGCTTGGTAACGAAAAACGTAACATTGGTCACCTTCTCCACTGTCCACTTGGTGTTGGGGCGTTGTTGTTGGGCCCATTCCAAGGGATCCACGGTGTCCAGTTTCTCCAGCATCGTCTCTAGCGACACTCGGTTAATGATGGTAAACGGTTGGTCAAATACCTGGATGTTCCTGCTCGGGTAAAAGTATCGGACTTGGACGGTCTCCTTATGCTGCAGCACATAACCAAACGCCAGATTCAATCTGAAGGCCGTAGTTTGGTCGTTGAAGATGGTTTCCACGTAGCTACGTAGACGGGCGAGGTCGGTCAGTTGGAAATTGTAGATATCTTGAATAGGGCGATGACGGTTGAAACATTGCCGTATCATGGACCAATGGCGCCGATAGATGTCACTCACTGGATGGGCGTCCTGTAACAGATCGCTAGGAACATTTATGGGCTCGTCCACGAGGTCGGTCAGTCGGAAATTGTAGATATCTTGAATAGGGCGATGACGGTAGAAACAGTGCCGGATCATGGGCCAATGGCGCCGATAGATGTCACTCACTGGATGGTCTTCGTGTAACAGATCGCTAGGAACATTTATGGGTTCGTCCACGAAGTGTACTTTGCACTCCACGTCGTACAAAATCTGGCCCAAGGTCTTGTCGTCGGAATTTGACTGTTGAATTAGGGCGACATCATCATCGGCCCTCGTGCGATGGGTGGGAGTTCCCCCTGTTTCGATATTGATGCCTACGGGCTCTTCTACCTGCAAACGTGGCTGCGGAACAGGGTGTCGTGTGCGTTGGTGTCGCAGCAACTGACTGGTCAGTTTGAAAAGCCGACCACATTCTTCGCATGGACGCTTGGGTACTTCATGGCGTGCACGTGTGTGGCGCTGTAAATGATCCGGGCGCTGAAACGACAGTGTACATATCGTACAGCTATACCGGGCGGTTCCTTCGTGCTTGGTAGCCTCATGGCGGCGCAAGTCGTGCAGACGAGTGAATGATTTCGAGCACGTAGTACAAGTGAACATCTTGGTGGTTGACAGAGTGTCTGATGAAACGGCCAGGCCGCTTCCCTTTTATAGCACGCTAGCTGGTATCATGTTCGGGCACCTCCGTGTCTCCTCGGTGACCTCCGTGTCTCTTCGGGCACCTCCGTGAAATCTTCGATGACGTCCGTGACATCTTCGGGCACCTCCGTGTCTCTTCGGCCACCTTCGTGTCTTTTCGGGAAGTGACCGAAGAGACTCGGAAGTGAACGACATTGTGGGAAAATCCCCACAGACAGGTCAGTACATGTGCTATCATGTTCACACTCCGTCACCGAAAAGACACGGACTGAAGATGGCAGACCTCGCCCGGTGGTGGTGGTGGTGGGAGCTCCCGTGTGGCAGAGCTCTTGGATCGGAGCTCTTGGAGCTCAAAGCGTGTGGAGCTCAAAGCTCGGAAGTGACATTTGCATATGATCTCTGTGAGTTCACTTCCGCTTCCGTTCACGTGACCGGAACTGACCTTTGACCCCGGCGCGCGCTAACAAAACCGGATAAAAATTGCGCGCCGGGGTCAAAGGTCAGTTCCGGTCACGTGAACGGAAGCGGAAGTGACCTCACAGAGGTCATATGCAAATGTCACTTCCGAGCTCTGAGCTCCAATCCAAGAGCTCTGCCACACGGGAGCTCCAACCACCACCACCACCACCGGGCGAGGTCCGCCATCTTCAGTCCGTGTCTTTTCGGTGACGGAGTGTGAACATGTTAGCACATGTACTGACCTGTCTGTGGGGTTTTCCCCACAATGTCGTTCACTTCCGAATCTCTTCGGTCACTTCCCGAAAAGACACGGAGGTGGCCGAAGAGACACTGAGGTGCCCGAAGATGTCACGGAGGTCACCGAAGATGTCACGGAGGTGCCCGAAGAGACACGGAGGTCACCGAATATGTCACGGAGATCACCGAAGAGACACGGAGGTGCCCGAACATGATACCAGCTAGCGTGCTATAAAAGGGAAGCGGCCTGGCCGTTTCATCAGACACTCTGTCAACCACCAAGATGTTCACTTGTACTACGTGCTCGAAATCATTCACTCGTCTGCACGACTTGCGCCGCCATGAGGCTACCAAGCACGAAGGAACCGCCCGGTATAACTGTACGATATGTACACTGTCGTTTCAGCGCCCGGATCATTTACAGCACCACACACGTGCACGCTATGAAGTACCCAAGCGTCCATGCGAAGAATGTGGTCGGCTTTTCAAACTGACCAGTCAGTTGCTGCGACACCAACGCACACGACACTCTGTTCCGCAACCGCATTTACCTTAGAAACCCGTAGTACATCGAAGGCGAAACTGTTGTCGTCGCCTAACAGTCAAATTCCGGCGACAGACGCTGGGAGTTGTACGACGTGAAGGGCAAAGCACTTCGTGGACGAATCCCAACAGCGATCTGTTACAGCGGAACGTGACTGACATCTATCGGCGCCGACGGCCTGTTTTCTATTCCGGCGACCGCTCGCCAGCCTCCAGCCAACTGCATGGACGCCATCTTCAACGACCAAACTACGGCCTTCAGATTGAATCTGGCGTTTGATTATGTGCTGCAGCATAAGGAGACAGTCCAAGTCCGATACTTTTATCCGATTGTACAATACAGAACACATATTGTATAATACAGGACATATATGGTACAATACAGGACAGATATGGTATAATACAGCACAGATTTGGTATATTACAGGACATATACCGTATAATACAGGACAGATTTGGTATAATACAGAACATATATTGTATAATACAGCACAGATTTGGTATAATACAGGATAGATACTGTATAATACAGCACAGATTTGGTATAATACAGAACATATATTGTATAATACAGGACAAATATGGTACAAAACAGGACAGATTTGGTATAATACAGGACAGATATTGTATAACACAGGACAAATATTGCATAATACAGCACAGATATGGTATAATTCAGGACAGATATGGTATAATACAGCACAGATATGGTATAATAGAGGGCAAATATTGTATAATACAGCACAGATTTGGTATAATACAGGACATATATGGTACAATACAGGACAGATATGGTATAATGCAGCACAGATATGGTATAATAGAGGAGAAATATTGTATAATACAGAGCAGATATGGTATAATACAGGACATATATGGTACAATACAGGACAGATACTGTATAATACAGGACAGATTTGGTATAATACAGAACATATATTGCAGAATACTGGACAGATATTGTATAATACAGGACAGATTTTGTATAATACAGCACAGATATGGTATAACACAGGACAGATATTGTATAATACAGCACAGATTTGGTATAATACAGCACAGATTTGGTATAATACAGGACATACTGTATAATACAGGGCAGATTTGGTATAATACAGGACATATATGGTATAACATAGGACAGGTATGGTATAATACAGGACAGATTTGGTATAATACAGGACAGATATTGTATAACATAGGACAGGTATGGTATAATACAGGACATATATGGTATAATGCAAGACAGATGTGGTATAACACAACAAAGATGTGGTATAATGTGTGACAGATATGGATGGTCCATCTCTACACCAAATACCTTCCTTCACTGCCCCAAAATGCCCACTTTCGCTACTACTCCTACTGATGACGTCACCGATGACGTCACAGATGACGTGAACATCCCTCAAATCGGGATGTACACCCCGAGAGCTACAAGATAACACCTCCCACGACACAATCGGACCAAGGATGGTCCCTCTCTACCCCAAACACACCTCCACGCACCCCCAAAATGGCCACTTTACTTACTACACCCAACTGCGCATGCGCAGATTGACGCGACTTGCACTTAAAAACACGCCATTCTGACTCTACCCCACACAAGCTTCACTTTGACACCTGCCACAACCCATTTGGACCCATAGTGGTCCATCTCTACCCCAAACACACCCCCACATACCCCCCAACATGCCTGCTTTCTATACTACGGCCAGACTGCGCATGCGCAGACTATTGCACACGGACGAACCATTAGTCGATACATTACAAACTCCACGGGAGCTTCAAAATAAGACCTCATACGACACCATAGGATCATAAGGGGCTCACCTAGACCCCAAAACGTTCACCCCGTATGGACCTATACCTCCATAGCCATGCAGTATAGGCCTATGGGCCTACCCAGGCCTCGGTGAACTTTTTCCAAAAATTTCACCGCTTCGCTCCGGGACCCCTCCCATCGTGTTCTAAATGACGAGACGTGAAAAACAAGACCAAACAACCCATATCACAATGAACGTGTGTGAATTTCCCAGGTTGGACCTATACCCCATAGCCAGCCTATGGGCCTACCCAGGCCTCGGTGAGCTTTTTCCAAAAATGTCACCGTTTCGCTCCGGGACCCTTCCCATCGTGTTCTAAATGACGAGACGAGAAAAACAAGACCCCACAACCCACATCACAATGAACGTGTGTAAATTTCCCAGGATGGACCTATATCCCCATAGCCAGTATGGAGCTATATGGGCTATATGGTACTTTTCCAAAAATTTCACCGTTTCGCTCCGGGACCCTTCCCATCGTGTTCTAAATGACGAGACGTGAAAAACAAATCCAAGCAACCCATATCACAATGAACGTGTGTGAATTTCCCAGGTTGAACCTATACCCCCATATAGCCAGCCTATAGTCTTATATACAGACCTCGGTGACTTTTTCCAAAAATTTCACCGCTTCGCTCCGGGGCCCCTCCCATTGTGTTTTTGTGGGCGAGACGAGAAAAACGAGACCCCACAACCCATAGTAAAGTCCACGAAAAAAATTGACCATCCCCATACAGGCATTTTCCCTTATATTGTATAATACAGACCCCTATTGTAGGGGGTAAAGTCCGTGTTCCGCTTTTTATATTTTCGGAAAAAATCCTAATTTTACATGCACCCACCCCATTGACTTGATAGGCAGGCCCCGATAAGCCCGGGGACCGATATTAGCCCTTTTGGCTAGAGTTGATAGGGGTTTCCCCTATTTTAGGGGTAAAGTCCGTGTTCCGCTTTTTATATTTTCGGAGACAAATCCTAATTTTACATGCACCCATCCCATTGACTTGATAGGCAGGCCCCGATAAGCCCAGGGCACGATATTAGCCCTTTTGGCTAGAGTTGATAGGGGTTTTCCCCTAGTTTAGGGGTAAAGTCCGTGTTCCGCTTTTTATATTTTCGGGGACAAATCCTAATTTTACATGCACCCACCCCATTGACTTGATAGGCAGGCCCCGATAAGCCCGGAGACCGATATTAGCCCTTTTGGCTAGAGTTGATAGGGGTTTTCCCCTAGTTTAGGGGTAAAGTCCGTGTTCCGCTTTTTATAGTTTCGGGAAAAATCCTAATTTTACATGCACCCACCCATGACTGAATGGCCCTAGAGGAGCGCTTCACTTTGACACCTCACTCGACCCATTCGGTCCACTAGGGACCCACCCCTGTCACAAAACGTCTATTCCCATACTCTTTTTAGGCATTCCCCGTATACATTAACATTGGAAGTCACTTGGTTGACATGGGACTACGTTCTGTCCGCGGAGGAATACAAAGGTTACAGGTTGCCGGAACTACTTTGACCTCCACGTGACCTTGAGCTGGTGGCGCCCCCTGGCGCCCCAGGCGCCCCGGAGGTGAAAGGCGATGGGGCGTCCCCTATACCTTTAACCTGGAAAAAAGGGAAGCAAGAGTTACCTCCCTGGAAAATAAGGTCGGATCCGTCTTCTCTCTACTACTCACGGTGTCTATGTGGGATGTGCCAATGTCAAATTATAAGCCTAATAATCCGAATAATTTTAGCAGTGTATACATATGATCTATATCCAAAAATCTGATTACCGATACTTAAATTTTCCCACCCCTGAACAGTCTTTTGACGATTTCTTTCCAATGGCGTAGAGTATGATCATGAAAATTCACTCACTCGTCAATCCCGACTCGAGAAAGATATTGAAAGAAGAAAACTGAAAAAAAAAATTCATATGGACATTTATTAATCAACTATCAATGATATGAATCCAATACAAAGAAATCGGCCTGCTTGATATGACCCCAAACCGGGCCAATATGAGGAAGGCGGGCCAATACGGAAAAGCAGGTCCAATACGGGAAAACAGGGCCAATATGGGCTGGGCCAATATGACTTTCAACATGGCGACGCTGAGGATGAATGATCCTCGATTCGCGATCTTCTCCGAATGATGTCACTGATTCTCTGACTTTGAACGGATATTCAATGGCTTATGTGATAATTTTCGATAGAGCTACACGTGTCGATACACAATTCTTGTAATCAAGTGAGGTGAGTCATGCTGAAATAGACTATAGTGACGCGAGCGCGAAATCGACGTGCTAAGTACAAGCAGACGTCAAAACAGCAATCCAACACTTACAGCAGTGCACTGATGAACGAAGCGATAACTACAGTGATATTTTACAACAGAAAGATGTCAGACTTGCAGCTAGAAGAGTTATTCACATATGGATAGAACCGATAGAAATTATGCGGTCGAAACACCTGTAAAATGATGTTCAAAACTAGGGTCTCCATAGCCATGATAGCATGATACGTCTTCGATCCTCAAATCGGGACTGGATTTGGACAATTTACGCCAGATGATAAGGTTGTATTTTACTGCACAGTTCTTATCAAATAAAGTTAGTATTTCATCTGCTTGTATCGTTTTGACTTCGTTTCATACGTTGAAGACCCACGCCCAGGTTGAAGATGATCGGCCTATTCACCGTCCCGATTGTCACCGTCGTTTCCGATAGCGTTAGTGTAGAGGGGGTCGACTTTCCGACGATAATGAGGGGGCGATAATGGCACTTCAAAAAGCACATAATAATAATCGTAGGAAATAGGCCTATTGTGAAGGAAGAAATACAGGGAGTTGCTGTACTAAAATATTCCTTGATGCATGTATTATAATCGATAAAAAAATTGTAGGTGAGTTAATTAATAAAAATGTCATTAACCAAGTGTTTTCATATTGGCCTGGTTATAGGTCCTCGGTCAGCCGTATTGGCCCTCGGCCTGCGGCCTCGGGCCAATACGGCAGGCCTCGGACCTATAACAAGGCCAATATGAAAACACTTGGTTAATAACATAATATTATTTTAGCGTAATTTTAGTCAATGGGAATGTCAATCGGGTTAAACTCGGTTAAGTACAAGAACCGCAAATGCAGCGTCAAATTTATCTACAAGTGTCAAACAATACAACCGTAGTGAAAATAGCCCAAACAATATAAAGTCAAATTCACCTGAAAAATATAGGAATATGAAATGAATTAATATGGAAAAATGATTGGTTAATATTTTCACCTGTAGGTACTGCATGGGGAAAATAGTGGTCTAGTATACTATTGTTTGACACTTGCCAATCAATTTGACGCTGCAGTTGGAGTTCTTATGGTTAACTGACTTAAGCCGGATTGATATTCCCATTGACTAAAATTACGTACAAAATAAATATGGAGTTTAGTTTTTCTTCTTTCGATATCTTCCTCGGGAGTAGTAGGTAGCGAGGATTTCGACGCAAGTTTTGCCGGGGGAGGTAACTCTTGCATCCACCAGGGGGCGCCACCAGTCCCGTATGACGTCACTTCCGGTCTGGGTGAATGGAGCGTGAAGGGAGGTAACTCTGGGTGACTATAGTTCCGGCAAAGGGCCCCTGGGCATGTATTCTTCCGCGGTGATGCGGTCTGGCGGTGATGCGGTCGCGGGAAAAAGCTTCCGCGGAGAAAAAGTAGTTCCCAGACTTCAAATACGCTGCATGGTCCGATTGGGTCGAGTGAGGTATCAAAGTGAAGCATCCGTGAAGGGGCATCCAGTCATGGGTGGGTGCATGTAAAATTAGGATTTTTTCCCGAAACTATAAAAGCGGAATACGGACTTTACCCCTAAAATAGGGGAAAACACCAATCAACTCTAGCCAAAAGGGCTAATATCGTGCCCCGGGCTTCTCGGGGCCTGCCTATCAAGTCAATGGGGTGGGTGCATGTAAAATTAGGATTTGTCCCCGAAACTATAAAAAGCGGAACACGGACTTTACCCCTACAATAGGGGTCTGTATTATACAATATAAGGGAAAATGCCTGTATGGGGTATGGGGATGGTCAATTTTTTTTGTTACTATGGGTTGTGGGGTCTCGTTTTTCTCGTCTCGCCGAGAAAAATACAATGGGAGGGGTCTCGGAGCGAATCTGTGAAATTTTTGGGAAAAGTCACCGAGGTCTGTATATAGGCCCATAGGCTGGCCATGGAGGGTATAGGTCCAACCTGGGAAATTCACACACGTTCATTGTGATATGGGTTGCTTGGATTTGTTTTTCACGTCTCGTCATTTAGAACACGATGGGAAGGGTCTCGGAGCGCAGCGGTGAAATTTTTGGAAAAGTACCATATAGCCCATATAGTCCCATACTGGCTATATGGGGGTATAGGTTCAACCTGGAAAATTCACACACGTTCATTGTGATATGGGTTGTTTGGTCTTGTTTTTCACGTCTCGTCATTTAGAACATGATGGGAAGGGTCCCGGAGCGAAACGGTGAAAGTTTTGGAAAAAGCTCACCGAGGCCTGGGTAGGCCCATAAGCTGGCTATGGGGTATAGGTCCAACTTGGGAAATTCACACACGTTCATTGTGATATGGGTTGTTTGGTCTTGTTTTTCACGTCTCGTTATTTAGAACACGATGTGAAGGGTTTCGAAGCGAAACGGTGAAATTTTTGGAAAAAGTTCACCGAGGCCTGGGTAGGCCGATAGGCCTATACTGCATGGCTATGGAGGTATAGGTCCATACGGGGTGAACGTTTTGGGGTCTAGGTGAGCCCCTAATGGTCCTATGGTGTCGTATGAGGTCTTATTTTGAAGCTCTCGTGTAATGTATCGACTCATGGTTCGTCCGTGTGCAAGAGTCTGCGCATGCGTAGTCTGGCCGTAGTATAGAAAGCAGGCATGTTGGGGGATGCGTGGGGGTGTGTTTTAGCCCACCACTAGGGGTCCATGGTTGTGGTTTGGTGGGTTGTGACGTCACTTCCGGGTTTCACTACAACTACCTTCGAACACAGAAGAGTTCCAATTTTTCCCGTACACGTAGGATCCGGATGTTCAACATCCGGATTTTTACCCGGCCCGGCCCGGCCCGCCCCGGCCGCAGCGCGTGCGCGCGTCATCACCGGCAGTGCGCGGGTGAATGTCGGGTCAAAAGGTCAAAGGTCACATCCAGGTCAAAAGGTCCAAGGTCTCCCTTTCGGCAAGGTTCGGAGACAATGTTGCGGCATCGATATACAGAGCGTGAACCCCAAAAGGGGATTGTAAATTAACCTGGGAAGGATGGGCAGTTCCATTTGGACCAATCAGCGGTCGAGAAAAAGAGCCAATGAGCGATCGATAAAAGAACCAATGGACGGTTACTAGAATTTTGCTCACGTCTGCGCCTACATCCGGGTACTGGGATGCTTTCGCCTACGTCCGCGCCTACATCCGGGTTCTTGTACACCAGAGTAATGTTTTCTGGACATGGATGGGTTAGCTTTGGCTCCATTCTAGGCCACTGATTGGCTAATACGGTGTTCAAAGCCAGTCTCACGCATTATGCTCATATAGAAAACACACAAAGACAGGGTTTTTTGGGGTGAGATCTCATTTTTTTATTCAGTGAACAACAACAACGTGAGAACAACCACGTGAAAACTGAAGCCCAGAACAGAGGGCTTGTACATTGAAATAACTGAAGCCCAGAACAGGGGGCTTGTAAACTTAAGCCCAGAACGGGGCTTGTACATTGGAATGATCGGCGGCCCAGTCATATACGAGTACATCGCGGTCCTCGGCCTTGGGGTACTCGTCAAACATCTGTACGATGGTCGATAAGGGTCTTCCCCGGCATCGATGGTACAGGTAAAACAAGCAATATTGTCCGCACATGCTACTGGTCAGGCTTTGCAACGTTTGACTGTTCCAACACCACGTCTCTGTACCTTGATCCATGAAGTCTGTTAAATCGGGATGGAGGGGTGGCAGGCCGTAAGGGTCAAAGTATTCCCCCTGCTGTTCTGTCAAGTACACGCCCACCCAATGTTCACCGGGCCGATCCATCGGGTCCGTGTTGAGAACGTAAGCAGCAGGATACATACGGTCTAATGGGAACACATCTCGGGCGAACACCCCTTGAAAGACCATACGTGTCTCTGCGTCATTCTCCAGCACGGTGGTTATCTGGTCTGTATCCATGTTAGGTGGAGAAGTCACACAGGACGTTGCGCGCTTTGTCCACTTGAATGATGTTGTCAAACTCGGCGTAGCAGATCACATTGACGGTGCTCCGCAGGGCTCGTGCAAAGTGGATTTCCAACCGTAAATTGCCTTGCTTGGCAGGGCCAGCTGATGGTCGTTCTCTAAGGTGGGGGTCAGATCGAAACAGAACAACGTGTATCCGTTCGCGTAGTCCTCCCGACTGATCATATTCCCTTCGTCCTGGTTGATTTGACCGGTGGCTGTAAACAGGCTCTGATAGGCTCGAATGAAATTCGCGCGCCCAAAGTTCGGTGTTAAGGCCGTGGCTGGCACCTGTTGTCCATCCACATGCAGGGCCACAAAATTGATGCCGAAATGTTTAAAGTCAAACGGATTCTCTGGGTAGGCTCCACTGAAACTGGTATTTTCCACACAGGCCAGGATCAATCGCTTGGGTAGTTCCCCCAGGAACAGGTTTTCTTTGTTGGCGCTCATATTTCCAGCAGACACAGAGAACACTTTGGTTTGCACACGTCGGATAGGGTACTGGGCTGGTTTTGTTTCCAAGACAAAACATTGTTGCAGAAACTTATAAAACAGGGCTATTCCACCAAGCGCCTCCACTCAAAGTTTCTCAAATTTGGCGATACATATCGCATGCTGATAGCAAAATACGAACGTAGCGTGCAAGATCTATGGCGCTTGTGTCTAATTCCGCTTAACCCGGGGCTAGGGGCCGTATGAACCCATGTACTTCAAGATCCTCATGGTGCTCAAATGAACAGTCACAATCAAAGCGTGACTGAGATACATCATTCTTTAGATGACGACTTTACAACGAATATTATGGATTAAGAATACTGATCAGCGATACGGATTTGATATTTTTGGAACATCATGATGTCATTGAAAACTGTTGACCGCTTCTGTCTTGCAGGAAACTAGCCTATGTTTATGTATACTATGATTGTCTTTTTTGAATTTGGTGCTAATACTGTTATATGGATATGGAATAGGTCTTTGGAATATGGACGCGGATATTCTCTAATGGACGACGGCTGGATTATGAATGACGGACTAGACGCTTGTAATTGAGGTGTCCCAATTGAACGGCTGGATTCGGTTTCACTTTTCGGACATACAGGACTGCGTCTTGGATGACAATCTTATAGTCAGCTGCATGCCCGTCTACGTTAGTGGCCATCAAGGCGAAGGTCGGAGGCGCCCGTATCAGTCGGATTTTGATGGGGGTCTTGCATGAACATGTCTGCGTGCAGTCGACCCATGAGATCCACCGTGACGCCGTTCGCGGTCAAAGCCTTCCGTTTGTTATATCCCACATTGTCGTTCTCTACGCCCATGTTCTGGGCTGTGTCCTGGTAGAATAAAGCGGCTGTCAGTTGAGATTTCTTAGCCTCTCGCCCATGCGACAACAGCGTCTCGATGTAGGCTCGATAGGGGTACGTGTTGGTCGAGTCACTGATGAGTTTGTCGCTGAAGAATATATCCACCTGTTGAAACATCGAGTGCAGCCAGAGATTCGTCGGGCCCACCGTTGCTTGGTCAACGATTCTGGATCCATCTCCATTGACGATGTTGGCTTTCACATACAAGTATGTATGGGCTAAATCCACATAGGCCGTATCCGCATTACTGATGGTGAACTCGATGGGCCCTGTTGCGTTGATGCTGGAGAGCAGGAGATGCTCCACCCATAATCCTTGTTCGGCACTGGTCTGTGTGGGCGGGACGGTCCACAAATCAAATTCACTGTTGGTGGAGGGGCAGGACTCTGCGTGGATCAAGGACATGTTTTAAGAAAAGATATCCTGGGTCTTCGATGTGCGTCATCGCTGGGTCGGTCGTCGACTGGTGCGTGGTCTCGGTGGTGCAGATCTTTTATTCCCTACGGTGCGTTGTGCTTTGGCCACCAAGACGCCTCCTGCTTCTTTGGCCCGCCGTTTCAAGGCTTCTTTGGGTGCCGTACCGCCCAAGACATCACCGGCGACTTGCAGTCCACTGCGTACCGCTTGTTTGCCGATTGCTTTCACCCCACGCGTCACCAAGGGCAGGAACGTTTTGACGATGCTCCCGAGTGTGTTCCCCAGTCCATGTCCTCGTTGCATGCGTGCACCACTAAAAACCGGAAGGCCACCGCCGGCCTGTTGGGCATAATAGTCCATATAGCTGCGTCCATCGCACTCGTAAGGCACCTTCATTATACAAAGTGGGGAGCACGTGCTTGTCGAAAATGAAGTGATAGTGTTGATGTGGGTTTGTCGTACGGGTAGGTAGAGCATGTGGGTGAAACTGTGGGTGACTTGATCTCCATACAACTTTTTAATGGGCACCACCCGTAACAGAGGTGTGTTGATATCGCCCACGATGTGGTTGTCCACCACGTCCGAGTAGACGTAGAGTCCGTACATACCCGACTTCATATCCATCGGGATCTCGCCTTGGTGGGCGGTGGGACCAGCGAACGTCCGTAGATCGAAACCCAGCATTTGCTGTAGGATAGGACTCAGTACGACACTCGCGTTGGCGGTGACGATAAGCTCTGCCTTGTCGTTGTGTGCGTTGTAATCGAAGTCCACGTGATTCTTGAAGGGAAAGGATTTGATGGGTTTTGAAGTATTCGTGACCTCCCGTAGAGCCTTATAATGCAACAGTCTTGACAGCCCACCGATGAACTCCTTGGGAGTATCGTATTGGCCTTCGGGGAGGGTGAGTCGGGTGTCTTTTCCTTCGTAGGTCACCTCGTACCACACTTCATTGGCTCGCACGTTGTACCACGAGTAAGAGTATTGGATATCCACGAGGCCACATTCCCATCGTCCAGGTAAATGCAACGGTTGCGGTAACTGGGTGACGTACTTGGCCACGGTGTTGTCAGGAAACACATCCAGCGAACTGTTACTGGGTAGGGTGAGGGTAAAACATGGCGACTGAGCTGTCCTGCTGCTGCTGTTGGTTTTAATAGGTGTTCCAGGCCTTGGGCGGTTGTGTCCGGCGTCGTGTTCGTCGCGGTGACTTGCTACGTGTCACGGCTCTGGAGATGTGGGGTGTCCTGATCAAGGATGGTTTTTTAAAGGTCTGAAAAGAAGGTGCCCGTTGTGGTGGTGGTGTTTTGGGGGTGACTCCGGTTCCCATTCGGATTCCCAAGAAGGTAGTGGGCCACTCGGCGATTGCTGGATTCGCTGCATAAAGGCCCAGCGGTGGGGGTTCCCCACCAATTCCTGTGGTACATGCATGTCTTTCAAGCCTTGAGCGAAGACCTCCCATCCTCGAGGATCCGTGTGCGACCTGCGTTTACGCATCAGGTCATTCACTAAATCCGTCATGTGGGTCCCGGGGACCACCTGATTCTGTACCAGGAGTTCGCCTTTATCATTCCAAGTCATGTTAGGATTCTGTTTCATCCGTTGTAATACCAGGCCAGCTTGTTTCTTGAACGATACAGGTATACTCTTCAGCACTTCGTCTTCCACCCACGGTGGGGCTGTGGGTGGTACCCCTGGTAATGGCGGCTGTTGGAGCGGTGCTGAGGTCGGCGAGGTTTCACGTGGTGGTGGTGGTGGTGGTGGGGTAGAGAGGGTTTTGTATTGGTCCATGAACGTCATGTACCGTTGAAGCGTCTCATTGTACCGTTGTACTTTCCCACTGTCGCTTAACCCCGGTCTCTGTAAGTTCTGTTGCATCTCTCCATCGAGGGTGTTTATGGTCTTCACTGTAGGTGGGACAGGGTAGGGCGATTGGAGGTTTTGAAGGAACCGTGGTTCGACGAGGACCATTTTTTCGTGTGGTTCATTGTCGGCCGAAGAGTCCACCCAATACTGGACCCAACACCAAAGCGGCCAGCGGCGCTAAGATGGCCCCGAGAAAGCCGCCGTTCTGTAACACCTTTTTCTTTTGTGTTTGAGGGACCCGCTTCTGGACTAGGGTTCGGAGACCTGTCTTATGCTTGGCCAACTTGGTCTTCTGAGTCGGAGTCAGTGGTACGTTGCCTTTTAACAGGTTGTACCCGATCTCGCACAGCGTACACGGTCAGGGTCCGCACCGCGTACAATGGTTCAGACCAACTCGGGTGGGGCCGTCTTTAATACACGGAGCGTCGGAGCGTGCTTCCGTACTCGCACAGACATCATGTACAACTAATGCTAGAACCCACAACTCTGCCCTTTTTATCTACTTCAGAGAACAGAGACAAAGTCAACCATGCTGTGGTATTAATTCTTTTTATTATCCCCATCATCAAACACACACACCCCAGCTGGGGGCCCCACTGTGGGTGTGTTTACATTATTTTTGCATGTACACGTGGTGGGCCTCTCCGGCAAAGATGCCGGTCCGTAGTCGAAGGTGGTCGTGGGTGGCTTGCTTGAGGTCGAAGAGCATATACCCGTGCTGAGGGTTTGTCACATCTTTAAAGGCTTCCAACGCAAACGGTGTGCGGCCGGGATACATCTGTCTCGCCAGGTGCAGCAGTTGAGTGGTATCTCTCGGGTTTTTGAAGACCACCAGGTAGTGGCATTTAAGCTGATGTTCCGATGTTCTTTGTTTTTACTGAACAGATTCTGCACAATGTAGATGATGCTGAGCCGTCGATGATGGTTGCCTTTGGTAAAGAGTTGGGTGACCCGCGCATCCGTCTCCGCCATGAGATCATCCAGAACCACCAAGGTGTCCGGTTCCAAATCGGCCAGGTTAGGTAGGCCTTCCACGAACGTGATGTGGGGCATTGCTGAATACGCTGCCTGCCATTCTCCGTAACACCACACGACTCGGGCAATGGGTGGAGTGATCATGCTGTCGGCGTGTTCGAGGAGCTTCCTGACGAAGTGCGTTTTGCCCGAACCCGTCGGTCCTGCGATGACGCAAGTGAAGGGATGCTGCCACCGAGGGTCCATGGTTCGAGGTGTATCCGTTGTCGTGGTAACCCGCTCTTGTAAATTTGGTACGAGTGAACTGGAGCTCACCGCTCAACACCCGTTTAAATTTGGTCCAGCCGTCACGGTGTAGTGTAACCGTATTCGATACGGTCTCAGCGCGCGACCAGCAAACATCTCCACGGTCTTCCACGAGGGTGACTTTATCTTCATAGACGTGTAACCCCACCCGGGGTGTAAGGGGAAGGATGGCTCGTAGAACTGGTTACATGGTTGACCCAATGACGATCGTTGAATGACGCACACTGTGTCTGACCCTCGTATTTATAGTCAGGTCCCACTGTCAATGCCACATTGTGAGGGATGAAATCACTGTGAGGGATGAAATCCGGTGGGTTTTCAGACGTAGTGAGTGTACTTGACGTAGGTGTGGAGCTTGGTGTGGAGCTCGATGTGGCTTGTACACGGGGTGTGGTGGTGACTGGGCTCGATACGGGGTTGACTGGTGCTATCTGTAGACTGGTTTCACTGGTGGCTGGTGTTCTCAGTTGGTTAAGTAATGTGTTGACATAGGCTACGTCGTAAAACACACCTCCGTACAACACACTCAGCAGGGTTAGCAATATCACCACAAAGCCCACTTGCGCTTTGCGCGTTTTGGGAGACGCTGTGTTCAGAGGCAGCTGCTGCTTGTCCATAGCACCGTGGTCGAACGTGGAATGAAGGATGACGGTAGTGGTGTCTGGCTTTATAGTCGTTTCACCTGGTTGGCCGCCACCCAGGAATTGAAGGAACTAGGCCAGCCTTGCCATTTGACGAAATGAAACAGTTTGCCACGCCGACGTTCCGTTTTCAAAATCTGTTCCACCGTGTAGTAGTAGTCTTGCTGTGTTTTTTACGACAGGCTGTAATTCCGTCTCGTAAAACGTCCCTAGCAACGGTTCCCCTTGAAGATCTTCCAGTTCATAGACTCGCTGCTGTCGGGGTAGGCGCCGTTTAATCAGGAAGTGCTCATCGCTCCAGTTGGGCAAGTAACTTTTCTCGAATTTGCCCTTGACTTTACTGATCCGCACAGGGTCCCCGACCTTGAACATCTCCTTCGGTGCTCGTTGCGATTGTATGGGGTACAAGACACGCCGGACTTGGGCTTCATTGCGTTGGGTCACGGTAATGGGGGCTCTTTCTATACTCCGATGATAGGCTCGATTGTAACCCCTCACAAGTTTCGGGAGAACATCGATGTACCGCCTTGTATTCTTATAGGTGAAATATTTATACATGCGGCCTTTGAATGTCCTGTTGAACCTTTCCACCACGGAGGCCTTCGTCTCGTTGTACGTATGGAAGAAAAACACCTTCTGGGCTTTCAGAAACTGTTGGAACGGTCTGTTGAGGAATTCCGTGCCTTCGTCGGTTTACAAATACAAAGGTTTGCGCCCGGTCTTGAAGATGTCTTTGAACGCCGCTATGAGATTCGCCCCCGTTTTCGTCCGGATGGGTACCACCCACGCATACTTGGATAGGATATCGATGCACGTCAAGATATACTGATTCCCATCGTTGTGTTTAGCAAAGGCGCTCATATCGACCAAATCCGCTTGCCACTGGGCATATATTCCTCCCACGATGACCCGGTTCCGTTGAAAATGGCGACGGACAGATCGATGTAAGGTATAGGTGTCTTGTTTTCTTAACCAATCTCGGACTTGGGCACGTTGTATCCCCTAGGGTTT